>PVIY010016137.1:0-52282 GCA_004026745.1 Myrmecophaga tridactyla | reverse complement strand
AAAAAAAAAAAAAAAGATGTAGCAGAGAGGCTGGAGGGAACTGCCTGAAAATGTAGAGCTGTGTTCCAGTAGCCATGTTTCTTGATGATGATTAAACAATGATATAGCTTTCACAATGAGACTCTGTGAATGTGAAAACCCTGTGTCTGATCCTCCTTTCAGCTACTATATCAACAAAAGAGTAGAACATATGAAGTAAGGATAAATAATAGGGGGAACAAATGTTAAAATAAATTTGGTTTGAAATGCTAGTGATAGGTGAGGGCAGGGGGTGAGGGGTATGGTATGTATAATCTTTTTTTCTCTATTAACGTTTTATTTCTTTTTCTGATGTCTTTTTATTTCTTTTTCTAAATCGATGCAAATGTTCTAAGAAATGATGAATATGCAACTATGTGATAATATTAAGAATTACTGATTGTATATGTAGAATGGAATGATATATTAATGTTCTTTTGTTAAGTTTTTTAATTAATAAAAATGTTTAAAAAAAAATTGGAATGGAATGAAGCAAGAAACCTTGCTTCTTATTTCCTGAATCCCTGAGCCTTCTTACACCTTTTAAGGACATTAATTCTGGATATGTCTGGAGAAAAACCGTTAAGATTCCTTTCTACTGTCAAACAACTACTTTTACTCACCATCCCAACTTCCATCTTTTATTCTTGGCATCTAATTTGGAGAAGAGTATGGAAGAATAATTCTATGCTAATGAGTAAACTTTCTTCTCATACTGTACAAAATATCCCACTTCTCTCCTCATTCTGCATGTATGATGATCTAATACAGGGAATTATATTTTACTTTTATTGGCTATAAATGTTAATATTTGAAATTTAATAGATACTTTTTTCTAAAGATGATTATGGTATTGTGTTTAAGTTGAGCCCATTTAGAATGGTAATTAAATACATAGACTGTTGAATCAGATGGAAGAACGTTTTGTTGTAGATTGTAAAGCTAGCCCATCTCATAAAGAGGTGGAAGCTCTTTCTCCACCCTTTGAATCTGAGTTGGCCATGTCCCTCACTTTAGCCAATGGAGTATCAGCCATTATGATTTAAGCAGAGGCTTGCTCACTGGGGGTTTGTCTTCTTGCTGTTTGGGGAATGCTGTGACTAAAGAAGCTAAAAAAAAATTAGTTACAAGATAATAAATAGGGTGTCCAGTCACCTCATTGTTTCAGCCATCTGCCAAATCATGAGTCTATTCTAGATCATCCAGCTACTAGCCAACCCTCTAGCAGACACAGACAGAGGAGCTTGGCCAGAACCAGCACAGAGAAGAAAAACTGCCCAGATAGCCCATTGAATCTGTGAGCTAAATAAATAGTTATTGTTTTAAGGCACTAAGTTCTGGGGTGGGTTAAATTCTGGGGTGGGTTAAAAAGCAGTAAAAGGTAACAACTTTCCCACAGGCAGGATGCTTCTGTACAAAACAAACCTTCAAATGGTGGCATTGATTTTGCAACTTGTCGGAGGATGGAGGCTGGACAAATAATGAAGAAAGTTTAACAAAAGTTGGAAAAATGCCAAGCAAACTTTTCAGGGAGGCTAGCAAGATGATGTCGAAACTGCTTTGGCAGTTTAGAAAAAATGATGACTCATTTATATAGTAGTAAAGCAGTTTGCAAAACCATTGCCTATTGCAAAATGAGGAATAGAACATGTACCTAATAAAATTTTGAGCTGGCTAAGAAGATATCCAGATAGAATGTTGATCATGTCAGTTGGGCACTCCTAGCTGTGTATGACAGTAAATACCCAATTTATTTATTGTGGAAGAGACAAAGTAAAGAAGGGCCTGCTTGGTTTGCACACAGTACTTAAATGACATACAGAAGCATCAAGACTCATTGGTTTGAAAAATACCAGTATTATCCTTCCTAGTCTGGCAGGTGGTAAAAAGGAAAAAAAAAATTCTCCAAGTGAAATGAAACCTTGGGCTAAAGATCAAACCAAACTGTGACTGTAGATTCCTTTGTTGGGACATTTGAAAGACTTAAGATGGGCCTGGTAGATCCTTTCAGCTAAGCTAAAAACTCCTAAAAACCCATCTTAAGGTATGGCTTCACAGAAAGTTAATCCACAAATATCTGTCTCACAATTGTGCATTTGACTTTCACCAAATGGACTGGAATATAATGTGATGGATAGAAGGTCCACAAAATTTTTAAGGGAATTATAACAGTAAAAGACTTGCTGGTTTGGACTAAAGAAACAGAAACTGCTCAAAATGTTTAAAAGCTCTGGGCATTTTCCCCATTTTATTGCCTTTCTACATGTAGGAAATAGGCTGATAAAACTATTAAGCTTTGACATATGGTATTTTTATAGTAAAGAGGCAGTGCCAAGAGCCCAGAGGCTAGAATTAAAAGCCCTGGGGAATAATGGAATAGGAAACTTTGCAAGAAGGTTCTAAGCCAAATCATAAAAACTGTCTAGCCATTCTACAGTATTGTGAGCTAAATAAATTGTTTTTCTTTAAGGTGAGGTGATTTGAGGTGATTTGTTGAACAGCAAAAGCTATGGGTTTGAATTCCAGCTTCTCAATTTACTTGGATAATTTCTACTACCGTGCAACTTCAGATAAAAATTAACTTACTCCTTTGGATTTTTAATTTTCATATATGTAAAATAAGGGTAATTATCAAGACCTTATAGGGTTGTTATATGTTAATGACACAGTGCATGCTGTGGGCTCTGCTTAAAGTTCCCTTTCTATAAAGATTATAATTTTTATTATTTTCTGAGTCTCCATTTCTTCTTCTGTACAAAATGATAAAAATCCCCACCTTTTCATTTTGTTGTGACAACCAAACAAACAAAGATGAATACCTGGAAGAATCAGTAAGTGGCATTGTGACAAGTGTGTGGCTGTGACTTTAAGCTTCTGGGTGAAAGAAATTACCTGGTTGCCCTCCCTGACATGGACAGTAGTTTCTTTAGAAAAATCATATTTTAAAAGGTCTGTAAATGTATCCTTTCTAAATTTCAAATGTAGTCTCCTAATTTGAATGGACAATTGCATGCTTACATTTAGAATGCCTTACATCTTTAAAAATAGAAACTTCCTGCCCCTGGCCTCTGTTCTCGCCAGGCTGATGAGGTCTTGGGATTCTGTTCTGTCTGCCTGTGACATCGATACCCTCCTCCAACCTCCTACACTTCACCAGAAATATCTGTTCCCCTTCTCCACTGTCTTCAGCAGCCTCTGTCCTCTCCCTTACAGTAACCCCACCCCTGTCCCATCACCATCATCAAACAACAACTTCACCCAGAAGCAACCTTTGGCAGTTCAATGGTAGAATTCTTGTTTACCATGCAGGAGACCTGGGTTCAATTTCCAGCGCATGCACACCTCCAGCGCATACACGCCCCCACCCCCCCAGCAAAAAAGCAACCTTTGCACTTCCACTTCACTTCCACTAGGATGGCTATTACTAGACAACAGAAAATGCCAACTGTTAGCAAAAAAGCACAGGATTAGAACACTTATACATTGTGGGTGGCATTTCAAAGTGTTACAGCCATTTGTGGAAATAATTTTTGTGGTTCTTCAGAATGTTAAACATAGAACTACCATATGGCCTGGTAATCCCACTTCTTGAATGTACCCCAAACACCAATGTTTATAACAGCATTATTGACAATAAGCAAACGATGGAAGCAATCCAAATGTCCATCAATGGAAGAATGAATAAACAAAATGTGGCATATACACACAAGAGAATACTATTCAGCCACAAAAAGAGAAGTAGCACTGATACATGCAACAACATGGGTGAACCTTGAAGACACTATTTTAAGTGAAATAAAACTGGCACCAGAAAGGCAAAATTGCATAGTCTTACTTATTTGAAATGCCTAGAATAAGTAAATTTCATAGATCCAGATAGTAGATTACAGTTCACCTGAGGTGGGGGTTGGGGGACAGAAAGAGAATTACTGCCTAATGGGTACAAAGTTTCTGTTTGGGTTGATAACAAAGTTTGGTAGTGGATATTGGTAATGGTAGCACAATATTGTGACTGTAATTAATATTAATGAATTGAACATTTGAAAGTGGTTAAAATGGGAAATTTTGAATTGATATATGCTATTACAATAAAAAATTCGAATTTAAAAATGCATTTTTTAAAAAATAAGAAACAACTTTTAAGTACATGAACATTCATACTCAAAGCCATCAGAGCCCCTGTGGCAATGGGTCAGTGGGAAAATGGTAATCAATGGCCACCACTGAAAAGCAACCAAGGAAGAGTATGGGAGGAACCCTACAGCTGTCTAGGTAAGCAGACGTGCATGGACCTAAAATGAAGCTAAAGAGAGAAAGTGGTGATTACAGACACCAGATGGGAAACATCAGGGGGGAGACAGCTGAAGAATTCAGGGATCTGAGAGGGCTTCCGGGAGGAGAAAAATGAGTGGGAAAATTATACAGGTATTTAAAAAATGGACATCCATATTCATTGAATTATCTCCTGAGCAAGCCCCTCCTCTGAACCAGGAGCTACACCTCACAATGAGAGGCGAAACTCACAACAATGATAACTCCCTGTCTTTGTGTTGAATTTTATTATTTTTAACCCAGTCAGGAAAGACAGTGTGAACATGAGGGAAGGAAAAGAAAGAGATAAACAGGAAATAAAAACTACTGAGTAACTTCTGTGTTCCTTGCACTGTGCTGGAATTTCACATCTGTGATTTTATGGAAGTCCTTTCCCTGGGTTCAGTTCAATAATTGCTCCCAATTTATGGCTGAGTAAAACAAAATTATGGGAGACAGTCTCAGGGATTGTGCTGTAAAGCTGGGAAATGAAGAAGATTTGAGTTTGTCCCAAGCTAAAGCTCAGCTTTGAAGAGTAAAGGTATGGTTTGACCAGAGCCCTAATTGATAAATTAAAGAAAGAGAAAAGGAGAGGGAAGGATGGAAGGAAAGAGAAAGAAATAGACTGAGAAAAAAAGACAGAGAAAGAAGGGAGAGTGAATGGAAGGAATGAGAAATGAAGACATAGAAAGAAAGCAAAGGAAAATGAGACAGAAAAGAGGGAAAGTCAGAGGGATGGAGGATAAGAAAAGAAAGACAGAGGAGAGAGAAAGAGAGAGACAGAGGGAGAGAGAGGGAGATGGGGGAAGGTGGAGAGAAGAAAGGAAAGAGGGAGAGATAAGTCACTTATAAGGGTCAGGGCTATTTTCTACAGAAAGAAGTACTGTTACCCAAAGAGCATCTTCCTCCCAGGAGTGGGCGGGGCCATCACTATGCATACTTAGCACCTGGAGCACTTTTTCCAGTTCAAATGTGTTTTTTCCTATAACCACCAATTAGCACTTGTCACAGTCATTTTCCTGGGCAGTGGATAAGGATTGAGATTCTGGCAGGTTGGAGATTTCAGTAAAGCTCTCCAGCGAATAACAGTGATATTCAGAGCAGAACTAATAGCTCACACTTGGAATGGATTCCCTCTTTTATATGACCAGATTCTCCCAGGACCTGAGCAGTTGGAGTTTTCTGTACCTGAGCACTTTAATGAGCTATTGTTAGCCAGTAATAACTTTTGGAGCCCCCTGGCCAGGAAGCAGAGCAGTTCATCACTGAACAATTTGGCTGATTTGTTTTACGATTAGGCGAGTTTGTGAAAGGACAATTCATTTCTCCCCTGCTCCGAGGTGATTCACAGAACATGCCATCCTTTTCAATATCACCATGCTGACTTCCATGTGGGACTGATGACAGAAAGAAGGTAGACAAGTGTGGACCATATAGCGAAAGTAACATGATGGGTTCTCACCTATAAATTGCAATGGCAATGGGTCCAGCCCCGGTCACGCTGACCCCAACCTCTCTACACACTTATACCACAATACCAGCAAGACTAAATTGCATTGATTTGTTTCTCAGCCCATCTCCTCCTTTCACAGGGAAAGTCGTGCTTTAGTAACTAAGGAAGCCACATACAGCACCACATCAAGAGAAGAAGGTCAAAATTCAGTGAGGGAAGACCAAGGCTCAAGGAGAAGTTCTTCAGACGCATTTGGACATGGAGGTGGGAAAGGAGATGGCACAGAGTGTCATCTGGGTGGCAGAAATCAAGAAGACCAGCAGGGGCTCTAGAGTCAGCTTGGATTTAAAAGCAGGCTCCATCATTTGCTGTGTGGCTTTGGGCTAGTTCATCATGCTCTCTCACTGTCCTCATCTTTGAAATGCAGCTAAGGATGTGTTATACCAGTCAGCTCTATGGAGGTCGTTGTGAAACATAGAGTCACTACTTGTAAAATGCTTAGACAGGGAAAGGTCAATGACAGTGAGTCATGGTTGAGCCATGATTTTCATTATTGCTATGACTATTTCCCACACATCTGGTGTCTGGAGGTGCCCAAGTGGCATAAGCAGCAGCTGGCAAGACTCATGTGTCCCCATATGCTCCTCGTTCAAACTTCTTGTTTCTTGCATCTTTCCTCTGTTTTTTTTTTTTTTACCTTAGACTTATTTCTCTATTTGAAGCCACATTTGTTCCTCCAGGATGAACCTGGGCTTTCCCCTATCAGATATAACAAACGACCTCTAGGGTCCTGCCCTGTGAGATCCTCCCCAGGGGTGGCTCACCTAGACAGCTTTCTATAGAACCAGAATCCATTCAGAACTGGAAGAAAACCCACAGATGACTGCCGTTCAAACAATACGTGTGACCCCTGGAAGAGCTCGCACCTTAAAAGCATCAAAGATTTAACGTAGAAGCATTTCCTACGATTACTTTCAGAGACCATTTTGGTTTCCAGCATCTAGACATTTACTACTTCCTAATTTTCACACTGTGTCAATACTTAATTCCCGTAAGTGTAAGAGTGATTTTGTGAAGGCGCTCCATCGAGGGCTGGAAGAGGGAGCTACTGAGTCAGGATCGAAATAAAAGTTTGTCTTTGTCTGATTCTGGTCCTCATATATTGGCATGAGTGTATGTCCATAACTATATTTTGTTCTGACTTATTTCTAAGCGGAATTATATTTGTTTCATAATGCATGCATATTTTTGCATGATATAATAACATATATGAACTGGTAAATTAGAGAATGTCTATATAAACCCAAATATATTGAGCACTGTGTTATTACAGTAGAAATGATTATCCATCCACACAGGGTGTCATGCAGGAAGGAAGGAAGGAAAGGCAAGGCGAGTGCTTAATTATCATCAGCACCAGTCACATGGTTTCTCAGCTAGTACATAACTGGGCTGTAATATCGAGGTCATGGCTGGGTAAATTCCCCTGAGCAATTTGAACCAAATTTTTCACTCCAAATTCATACTTTTTCTATGCCACCAATTCTGCTCAACACAACTCTGATATCTCTGTCTCAATGTGCACCCAGAAATGGAGTGCTTCCAGACAATGCTGGCCCCCACTCCCCTGTGACTCTGTGCCCACCAAGAGGTACTTCCTGGGGGCACAGGAGCCCCTAAAACCCCAGGATCAACATCCCTGCCCTGCCTTTTCCTGCTAGTACAGTGTTTATTTACATTAGGTCTCAATGCATACTTTCTAAAATACCTAATCACACCTCCTGAGCAAATGAAAATAAAAATCTTTCTGTATTACTTTTCCCTAAACTGTTAAAGTAGAGCAATCATCAACAAACACTTATTAAGCACCTGGTGGCTATAACATGATGATTGTGATTGGATGGAGACAATAGCACATGGAAACTCTCAGAAGTTCACCACTGATTTGGGGGCCCCGTGGGCCCAGTGAGCATGTTGGTGCTTGCTGAAGCAGATGAACTGAGAGAGGAGAGCAGCCGGGAAGTAAGAGAGCCCAAAGTCCAGAAGCATTGCCTCCACCCCTCCACTGTGGGATACTGACAGATCTCTAGGTACACTTATCTCCCCAGGTTCATCCCAAGGGTAGTTAGAAGCCTGTGAGATTTCTGATGAAGTACGCTAGTGATGGAGCTGGGTATCTGCAAGTTTGACAAGTTCCCGCGTTTCCCACGTGTTTCTGATGAGACACCTTGAAACACCCTTCTAAATGCTTAAACATGTCATGCTCCCCTATAAAACATGCTGTCCTTAGAGTAGCCCTCTCATTCAATTTGATCAGAGCTTTGCAACAAGCAAGAACCCAAAGAAGGCTGCACTCATGAACAGAACGTACTGAAGATCCCTTGCCACCAACACCTCCACCTGCAACTCTACCCACCTCCCCACACTTCCCAAAGCTGGTCCCCAGGGCCCTGTCGTTTCTCATGCCTCTGTCCACCTCTGCATACTTTTCCCTCTGATTGTAACACTCTCCTGCTGATTGTCTACCTGGCAAACCCCTTTCTGTCTTAGTTCAAGCCCTAACTTCTCTTTGAAGCCAGGCTCGTTTTGTCTAGGCTTACAAAGACATTTGTGTGCTCAAGTCACCACAGACCAGTGCAATATTCATTTGCTTGTGCATATCCTTCCCAGATTGGGAGTTCCTTGACAGCAGTATCCTGACAGTAGCACAGGGCATCTTAGACTATAACACTAAACACATATGAATGGAAAAAGAAAAAGGCATGATTCAATGAGTGGCCCAGCTAGCTCACTTGCAAGGCTGCTATGCACTTTCTATTTACCAGAAAGATGTTCTATCCTAAGAAACCTACCTCACTCCTCACCACATCAATTCACACACATGCACACACTTTCTCACATATTCACAGTCATGCACACTCACACTTGTATACACTTTCATAAATAGACTTTCTCTCTCTCTCACACACATACATACACACACAAAATCTTAATCCTTAGAAGCTTTTCCTCAATATCTTCTCAAGAGAAGTAATTAATTTCATGAAAAGTTTCACTCAAAATGTTGGCCCCAAACCGTTAAAAAACAATGTGGACCAAAAGAAAAACAACATTGTGGACCTCGAAGTCTTCACAAGATATCCATTGTCTCATGAAATGCAGCATCACAGCATTTATAGAACAAGCATTTCACATGTGTTATAAAAAGGGAGAGAGAGGAATGTATATTCATCAAATTACAGGTTATGTTTCCTACCGAGATATGCACATCCTGAATAGTGAAGAAAATGCTAAAAGCCTGGAAATGTGAAGTGACCTCAGATAAATAAAAGGTTGTATTTCATTTTGTATTTTTTAAGCCAGCAATTTCTTATTTTTTTCGCAGTCATTTTTCCTCCTGAGCACATCTTCATTTTTTTTTATTTTGCAGGAAATAACTCTCTGACCATCTAATTCTACCTTTTCCACTGATGTCAGTTTATTGTTAAAAATAAATGCCTTTCTTTAAAGTAACCTTCCACCTTTTGTGCCATGCTTAGGAAAGCAAATGAAGAAAGTTGGTTGTAAAAAAAAAAAAAACAATGACTTTGGCTGGTATGTGTTGGACATGATTTAAAATGCTTCCTTCCAACTCAGAAGAAAATCCATGGCCCTTTAAAGCTGAACTCTTAGACACTGCATTGAACATAATTGGAATCAGCGTGAATCTCCCAGGCAGCAAAATGAGAAAATGTCACTAACTCATCCTTCTTCAGGGCAGAAATGCTTACTTTTCCCTTCTAAGGACCTGCTCAGTTAAGAATGATATTTTCTCTATTGTCTTATTTGTGAGTTCCATTTTCCTGCATCCCTGTGGAAAAGAAACCTCACATCAGAGAGAGGCACATATGTGCCAATCTCGCCCCTCCATTTTTCTTTGTAAATGTCCATTCATGAAATATCAGGGACACATCCTGCCTGAGTGCTAGAGCTGCCCACTATGAAACCACACGTTGCTGGTTGAGCAACTGAGAGCAAGCAGAGTTGGGGAGGCAGGTGAGGGGACTCTGCTTCTGTTTTAGCCAGGACAAAGGTCTTGAACAGCTCTCTGAATGAGAGCTAAAAATTCAAACTTCACCAGATATCTCATGATTCAGGTGGGACTATGCAGAGAGTAGCTTGATAACCAGATGACCCGGGTTCAATTCCATTTTACCTAGAATTGCCAGGTAAAATACAAGATATCCCATTAAATGTGAAATTGTGAATTTGGCCATAAGCCAAGCCCAATCAACACCAGTTCTCATGGCGTGAAAGGAGGAAGTTGGTTTAGAATGGTGCTTGATTCTGTCTGAGGTTTTATTTTTAAGATACAAGTGGAAATAGAGGTGAAAATGTAGTGGTACATTTGAATCAATACAGTGCCTACAATTTCCTGTTGGGTTCTTTCCAAAAGGTGCATAGAGGCTCAGAGTGGCGCAGAACCTAAAATACTTGGAGATATGAGGACTGCAGTGAACATGGAAATTCTTTCTAGCCCTTTCATTTATTTTTCATATGACTCGGTCCTATCTCAAGGTGAGGATAAGGATACAAGTGGGGGAACAGTTAAGGTGTAGACGTAGAGTCTCTGTTGAGCAGTATTGTAATACCACAGCCAAGAAGAAAATAAGGCATGTCTCAAGTCAGAGGAAAACAACAAGCATAGAAATAGGACAATGGGGAGTCTTAACTCTGCCTGGGAAAACTAAGGACGGGTGAGATGAAGTTAAATAGCTGATGAAGATGGAGAGACTTTGCCACTGCAGTCTTGCAAGGTGGCCCCAGGAGGAAGCACCCTGGCTTGGTCTCTCATTCTCCACAGAGGTGACCCCTGCTGCTTAAAGAAGCCAGGCAGGCTTTGCATTCCACTGGCCTCTGCTAAACACATGTCACATTTGTATTTGCATTTGCTGTTCTTCATTTATCACTCAGTAGCTTTCTGCTTTAGGTTGCACCTTTCTCAGTGCCCCCCACCTCCTGTCTTTTTTTCCTTGTCAACTTTTTTAAGATCTGAAAAGGGAAGGACATCCTCAGTCTCATTCTCATCCTGTTGTCCATGGCTGCCCTAATTCCCACCTCTGAATGTGAAATCAGTGAAAGGACTTGCACCTGTGATCAGAGGGAACCTTTTAGGCCCTCCCCAAGGTCTTGAAGGTCTTTCAATTAGGTGGCTCTCTGTAGGACTGCCTATAAGGCACATGAGTACAGACCTCCCCTAGCCAGCTGGCAGTGGTCCTCTCAACTCAGCAGCATCTACTTTTGCTGGGCTTAACAAGCATTTAATGAGTATCTACCACATGCTTGGTCCCAGGTCCAACATGTGCTCTCAGGCGTAATGTCACTTAGCACTTACTATATGTTAAGCCCATAAAGTTCTTTATGCACATCATTTCATTTTTGCTTTACAACCAATTTCTCATATATACTGCCAAGTCTTGCCTTAAGGGAGCTCGTGAGTGAATGGGGAAAACATTTGGAAATACCTAATTGCAGCACAGTGTGAATACCACCTTTAATCAAAGAAATTTCTTGATATCAATTAACTGGCAGGCCCTGTCCTAGGCACTGGGAGTACAAGTGAACAAGACCTGTGGCACACAGTCTGGCAGAGGGCAGCAAATAAGTAGGACAACAAGGCAGGTTGTGAGAGCTCCTCTCAAGCTGTGAGGGTGGACATCACAACGTATCCCACCTAATCTGGAGAAAGGATATGTTCTAGTTTGCTATGAAACAACCACTTCGAAATTTAGCAGCACACAACCATAATACATTATCACAGTTCTGGGATATGGTTCTAGGCCCAGTTGGGCAATTCTCCTCTGGAATATCTCATGTTGTTGCAGCCAGTCAGACATAGAACTGATTTCTATGCATCTGGTCTTGACGAGGCTGCAGGCTGAGATGCCCTCATCCTCCCCAGGTCTGAATCCCAGGCTGGTAGAGCCAGAATATCTGGGGAGGCCAAGCATCTCCACTGTATGAGACCTCTCCATTTGGTGGCATGATGGGCTCAAGGAGTCAGACATCTGGTGTACCCACTTTCCTACAGAGCCAGTGATCCAAGAGGCCAGTGTAGAAACCCATGCCACCCTTTGGCTTCACCTCAGATGTCATCAGGGGTTTTTGTGCCACATTCTACTGGTTTTCAACAAAACCCTGGTCTAGCCCAGATTCAAGGGAAATAGTCTGTGAAAAGCATAAACCTTTTCCTTGGGCGACTGTGGAGTGCAGAAGTAATTATAGAAAAATTATATTTTATTTACTGAAAACCTTCCCAAGAGGCAACAGACACTTGACAGTTATTTCTAATATTTATGACCAACTTACAAAGTGAGTATCATAATATTGCCTGAGCTCCTGTGTCACCAGAGCCCCATTCCAGGCTTGACTTCTCATCACAAGAACGAATTCAAGGATGAGACAAGCAGGTATAAGCAAGTGAGAAAAGTTTATTGAAGAGAAGAAAGTACACACTCGGGGAGTGAATGTGGGCATGCTCAAGAAAGAGACACAGCCAGAGGTGCCCCAGTATCTACAAGATGTTTTCCTGTGTCTAACCTGCCTCTGTAACTTTGGTTTGAAAACGTAGAAACTTGGATTCAGAAAACTTAAGTAAATTTTCTCAAGGTCACTTTCCTTGTGAATGGCCAAGTTGGGATTTGAAAACAAGTGATGATGCTTACCACATTCTGCCTGGGGGACCATAAAGACCTCATGAACAAGGTGATGCCTTAGTCATGTTTCAAGAAATGATAGGTGTTTCTCAGACAAGCAAGAGAAGGAGAAATTGTAAGTAGGAAACCCTGACATTCTATGGTCAGTTCAGTGCTACTAAAGAATGAAGTGTTGGGGCCAAAGGGTAGAAGTTTAGGATGCACAGGAAAGAGGGGGTATCTTGGATGATGCCACATGACAGGTTTATAAACTCAGCCTTTATCCTGCAGCAATAGAGAGACGCAGATTCATCTGCAGTCACTGAGTATAATCACCTAGTTCTCTTGGCCCA
Organism: Myrmecophaga tridactyla; assembly: GCA_004026745.1. NCBI lineage: Eukaryota > Metazoa > Chordata > Mammalia > Pilosa > Myrmecophagidae > Myrmecophaga > Myrmecophaga tridactyla. The sequence goes on along the minus strand of PVIY010016137.1, from coordinate 39,473 downwards.
CCATAGAAGATTGTGAAGATCTAGATCTCCAATGGAGCCCTGTCCTTTTCCTGGAAGATTGTTTGTGATGGGTGGATTTAATGCAACCAGAGAGAGAAAGCAGGATAGACAGACATAGAGCTATGGATCATGAGTCCAGCCAGCCTTTTAAGCAAAAGGCAGCTCTGGTTACCTTCATAGAACAAGATTAATGCTTAATGTTTGCCTGCCAATTTCTTTCTTAGAAGCTACAAGCAATGGTATTTTCTGCTTATTTAAAGCATCCTTCAATCCATCTATCCATCCTTCCATCCATCCATCACTCCCTCCCTCCCTTCTACCATCCCTCCACTCACCAATCCCTCCATCATTCACAGATCATCTAATGTGTGGCAGGCTCTGCACTAAGAAACAGATAGAGAGACACTTAAGCATATTTCCTGCCACCAAGGAGCTCAGTCTACACAACCCATCTGCCAGGAAAAGGACAGGTATCCCTCTGTGATCTAAATCTTCTAGAAGGCACACTCTATCATATCACTCCAAGGTTCAATAGCTTAATATTGTCAAGAACTTCAAATCCCATAGAATCATTTTGTAATGCGCATCTTACTTCTTACCTGTGTTCCATCACCCACTATGTCCACACACCCTCTTGGCTTATACTTCTCCAGTCCATCTTGCTTTTCAGCCTCTATACAAGCTATTTTCTTATTCTTTCTACCTAGAATACCTCTTTTTCCCTCAAATTCTGGGTAAATATCTAATCCTTTAAGAAACATCTGAAGCTGTGGAATTCATCATTATCCCCACCCTCCTCTGTCCGACTCTGAAATGTCCTAGTACCCTCTAATCAGTGAAGGAGATGCACTATCCCTTCGCCTTGCTGAACCACCCTGAGAAACAAAGAACACATTCAAAAAAGAATTACTTCCCTCTTGTTCTTTAATACCTAAAATACCTTTCCCACTCATATAACTGCCCTTACAGAAGGAAATATGTGACTTACTGTTTTAGTTTGCTAGCTACTGGAATGCAATATACCAGAAACAGAATGGCTTTTAAAAAGGGGAATTTAATAAGTTGCTAGTTTACTGTTCTAAGGCTGAGAAAATGTCCCAATTAAAACAAATTTATAGAAATGTCCAATCTAAGGCATCCAGGGAAAGATACCTTGGTTCAAGAAGTCCGATGAAATTCAGGGCTTCTTTCTCAAGTGGAAGGGCACATGGCGAACACAGTCAGAGTTTCTCTCTCATCTGGAAAGGCACAGGGTGAACACGGTCAGGGTTCCTCTCTCATCTGAAAGGGCACATGGCGAACACAGCATCATCTGCTAGCTTCTTCTCCTGGCTTCCTGTTTCATGAAGCTCCCTGGGAGGTATTTTCCTTCTTCCTCTCCAAAGGTCGCTGGCTGGTGGACTCTGCTTCGTGGTGCTACAGCATTCTCTGCTCTCTCCGAATCTCCATTATCCAAAATGTTTCCTCTTTTGTAGGACTCCAGAAACTTATCAAGACCCATTCAAATGGGTGGAGACATGTTGTCACCTAATCCAGTTTAACAACCACTCTTGACTAAACACCTCATCCATGGAGATGATCTGATTATTGTTTCAAACATATAGTATTGAACAGGAATTATTCTACCTTTATGAAATGGGATTTTATTAAAACATGGCTTTTCTAGGGTCCATACATCCTTCCAAACCAGCACACTTACACTCACAGGTACTTCTGATGGAGGCAGGCACGGGAGCCCTGTACATGTTCAGAAGAGGGTTTTGACAATTTCACAGGTTTGCTGTGGACCGCCCTGATGCCTTCTCTCCTACGTGGCTCATGCTTAGTCCAGGGATAATCTCACTATGGTACCCAGATGCTCTAAACTGTATGATAAAATTTTTGAGCTCCAAACCATATGCCCTCTGTTTCCAGGGTAGAGTGTTCCAGCCACTGACAGCTTGTCGGTAGAGAGACCCCCCTCTGATTTGGTGTCAGTGCCAATTTTGCATCATTCACTGCTCTTTGTCCAAGTTTTCTTGGTTCCAAATACCCCAGCAACAGAGAAGGGTTTAGGGAACTGGCATTTGGTAAAAAGTCTATTATGTTTCTCTGCCACTCCACTAGGCAATATTTGCAAGCACTGTCTCGCTTAAACCTCTCTCCACTTGAAATATTTGTATCTGTCATTGTTCAGGTGACACCAAGGCTCAGACAGGTTGAGTGATTTGTTCATGGTCAAATAGCACACTTAGCCAGATGCTATCCCAGATTTCTAAAACTCCAGGCAATAAACTCATCCTATTTTACTTGCCCTGCTTTGCTGGTTGGATACCTGAGTTCACAGAATATTCAAGCCAACTCCCCATGTTCTTTTTACATTAACTTCTTTCTAACTCCAGCAATGATGCCATTATAGGTTTATATTATTTGCAGATACTCACTGTGAGCAATTTCTTTAGGAAAACACCCCATCTGTGCTGTGATAAGCTATGTGTACCTAAAGCTTGTGATTTGCTTTTCACCTTTCTTTATCTTTTAACAGTGGATATTTTTCTAAGCCCTACTTTACAGTTGGTATTAACAACATTCTATTTTTTAAGGAAGTTATTTCTTAGGGTCCTTCTGGTTTCCCAGAAGCTGTTCCTCTCACAGTGCAATTTCCATTAAACAACATTTCCAGTAGTTGTGAGAGGGCAGGAGATAAGTCAGAGTTTGAAGTGTCAGCAAGAAGCCTTTAATTGAACAACAAAAGAAGAGGCTAAGTCACACTCCCCCAAGCAGGGTGCAGAAAATAAGAAGCCACAAAGAAAAATATGCTACATTGGTCACTCATAGGCAGTTTCTGAGGAGGAAATCTCAGTTTTACAGAGGCATATGGAGTGGATGGCAGTCTACAAAAATGTCAACACCAGTGGACCCAGATCAGCTGATATTTCCAGTCTTCCAGTTGAGTAAATAAAGGCATGAATGCATAAAATCATTTTAATAGGGAGGTGGGGAGATAGAGAGAAAAATCAATAGGTATTAATTTAGCTAGTTTTCATCTGTTCTTATTCGCCAAAAGTTGGAGATAGCTTGTGAAAATGTAAACTATAAAATTGTGAAATATAAATTAAAAAGGACTGAGCATTGATTGTGTTACACACAGATACTTAGTAAAGATTAGTGCAAGTGAACGAACAAATGAATTAGTGAAGATTAATTAGAATAGATGATTAGGTGTATACACGCGGGGTAATCAACCACAAAGATGAAGGTCACAAGATACGCCTTGATTGATGTAATTCAGTGATCAATTTGGCCACTCATTTTTTGAAAGACCAAAGAGGAAGAAGAAAGAGGTCCCTGGATTCTAGCCCTGACCCCATCATTGCTCAATCTGGGGGCCTTGGGCCTGTCTTCTCAATGTCTCTGCTTCTCACAAGTTAGATGAGGCTCCTGGTGAGTTCCTGGAATGCAGGAGACTTGCCTTCTCCCTTCATCATCCCCGTCAGGATGGCCCAGAGTAGGATTAATAAATGGGGAGTGAATAATTTCCATCTTTTCTATGAAGAATGTTCTGTTTTCCTCTTTCCCATCATGATGCTGAACCCAGAGAGTTTGAGCTGATGTCCACCATTGGGCAGCCAGAGGAATGAGCAGTGTGGCTCTCCCCAGGGCTTGCACTTAAGACACAACTCTTACATCACGGGCATCACAGTTCCTCTATAAGAGGTGACATTTCCCAAACACTGGGGTAAAAAGGTTTTAGGAACAAGTGCTGGAGTCACAAAATGCTGTTCTGGGAGATTGAATTAAAACCCCTGAGAAAAAACGAGCTCTCTGTTTTTTTCTGTGGTCATTTAAGAAATACTTTCCAGAGACAGAACAGATTCCTTCAAAAATATTCTCTGTGACCATGAGTCAAATAACTTGCTGGGAAGAGGCTGGATGCTCACAAGCCATCCTTGTTCTGAGGGGCACATACCTGAAAGTTAACCATATCTTATTCAGTGGGATTTTGCCCCACATTGTGGGTTAGAGCACACTGTAGAGAGAAGTACCTCACTTGATAGAATAGAATACTTGGAGAAATAAGCTATATTTTTCCCCAACATTTTCTGATTGCAAATTCTGAAAACAAAGAGATATGTTCTTCTGTTAAACCTTGTGGTCTGGAGACTACATTTATGCATGCAAATAAGTTCTTTGTATAATCACATCTAAGGGGAAAAGCATTTTCTAATAAATGATTAACAATACCCGAAACTAACCATTCAATGTGAATGCAAAAGAGCTTGGCTTCTTCTTTATATTTGCTCTAAGAGCTTGGCAATCTAAAAAGGGAATAAAAACAAATAAGGTTGTCAATTCAACTAAATAAAATATTCGGGAAGGTATATTTCCCCAGGTTTTGCTCAACTCCCCTTTCTAAATGTCTCAAGCAAAGAATGCAAAGCTCTATTTGGTGGTTCAATAGCACTACATCAGGAGCCAAGATTGGATCCATCTAAGAATGGGTACACAGTCATAGCTGCGCCAAACACACACACACACATACACCTGCACACTCTCACATTCACAAATATTCTCAACTCACAATTGTATGAGGAGAATTTGTGGATCATCTTCATGAAGATATAACAAAAGCCTTCGGGAAATGTGTGATGGCATAGAATAGTTTATACTTGGTGAATCTTGCCTGGCCAACTTATGAGTTCTCCTTTTGAACTACTAAGACACGTACCTCCATATGATTTGGATTATAAGAACTGCCCTCATCTTCCCCAATGGTCCTTACCATTTCTGTCCCTTGGTTTAAAGAGATCAATCTCCAGCATCCTATAGGAAAATCCTACCCTTCCTTCTGGGTCACAATAAAAATGAGAGCAAGACCCATATTCTTCGTTGCCTTCCCCGTTCTTCTGCTGACCCTCATGGATCCCCCAGTCCGTTTCATCTGACAAAGCTGTCCTTTCATGCATTCTTGGTTGGCTGGCTCTCTGTGTTTGCACCTCATTATCCGAAGAACTTACACAAAACTTCAGAACAATCGAGGCAGAGAGCTGGGTGATTTGACACCAAAGGCTAGTGCCCAGGTGGGAATAACTTTAGACTTCTCTAGCCTTAAAAATCTGCTGTCCCATGGGCTAGCACCACTTGGGAAGACGCTTTCCCTTGCTGGCTTTCTCTGCTTTGTGCTGCTGTGGGTGTTGCCTAGGGTACCTGCGCCAAATTGTCAGTCCCTTAAAGGCCAGCGACCTGCAGAGAGGCACCTGCTGGCTTCCTGAGGATGAATTAATTCAGCTGTCTGCCTTAGGAGGGAAAGAGGGGGCAATGGGGCCCAACTGCTCCCACAAAAAGCAGCACAGGACTGGGTGAGACCAGTGCAAATTTGGTATAAGTTAGTGGCTGTTATCAAGCAAAGAGAGGCCCGCATAAAACATAGGAGGGGCTGTTGCCTGGACTTAGTATCTTAGGCTGCCCCCAAGGTAAGAACTCCTGGGCCTGCCTTTGGGCTGTATCTGCCAAATCATATGGCACTGTGTCAAATGGGAGTCTCTGTTGCTCATCCTATCTGAGCTGCATCTCTGCCAGACCTGGTCCAAAGGTATCACACCATCCTGGATTTAGGAAATATTTCCCCCTGCCAGAGCACATGGGAAGGAAGAATACCCTGACTGGGATAACATGGCACACTAATGGCCAAAGGGACACAAAGGTAAAGGGTCTGAACCCTAATGTTGCTGCTGACTTTACCATTGTGTCTTTTGATGCCGTGACCCCATGGGGTATAGAGGGGCCTATTCCCGGCATGCCGTGACCAAGGATCTCATAGGCAAGTGCAAAGGACCCAAGCACCTCATGTCACCTCCACCTTAGACACCTGTCAAGATTTCCTCCCTCTTGAAGAAGACAAACCTGCAAGCTGCCTGAGCTTACTTATATACAGCATCATAACAGTGCACAAAAGTGCTAGTCTTATGAGCTTGGGTCCAGGGGCCTTGCCCAGGACCTGGCCACCCTCTTCTTAATAGTTCCCAACCCCCATCCCACTGAAATCAACTGAGACACCATGGAGAGAGAGATGGCAGAATAGGAGACAGGGCAGTGGGACCCCTAAATTTTTCCAGTAATGACCTACAAGGGCAAATTCACCCCAATAGAGAAGATACTGAAATCCAAACCAGAAATTTTACCAGACTAGAAATTGAAACCATTCTTAAGGATTTTGTACAGTAAGAGGGAGAAATTGCAGCTGACCAGTTGCTAGAGGTAGTCAACACCAGAACCAAATTATTAGTAAACCGCCCTCCAACACATGAGATGAGACAATTTGCAAGCATTGCCAAGGACTCCAAACTACAGAACAGACTTAGAACAGACTCAACCCCTCCCCTATTGATGAAAAAGTAAAAGAGGCAAGGGGCTGGTATCACTAAAGACCCTGAGCCCTCTTTTATTGACTTAAAACAACAAAAGAAACACCCACCTTTAGCAGGCATTACCACTAAGGCAGGAGCCCACTGGGAAACAACTACGATTTTTGTAAAGGAACTACATGTTACTTTAAAACATTGAGTTAATACAATGGACATGACATTTCTCTGAGTATTCAGACAAAAGAAACCCAGAGTTTGTCTCCAGCCCTAGGCAGCACACCCTACCTTGTGACACTAAGTTATGGAAAATTTTCTTACAGGTAGCTCCCTCCCTCTTCAATTTACCTGACTGCCCTGCCCAGCCTTATCTGCTAGTCTTCAGGAGGCTGTGGACCAGGTGGAGCTATTGGCAGGACTTGAGGGGAACTCACATCAGAGTTGCCTGGCTTACCCTACAGATGGCCAACCTAAGGGCATCCCTTGCCCCCTCCTCCTCTTCCATGCCTCTTCCCCAGCCTTAAGAGTTATGACTTTTGGAACAATTCTTATGAACCAGCTACCCCTGGTGGCAGCACCTTTTGCTCTCATGTTCCCCACTATAGGTATTTATGCCTTAATGCATCACCTGGAATAAGATCAAACTCTTGCTCCTTTGGTGAGGATGCCAGATGGGACCCCCGTGAAACTGTTCCTGACAACCAAGATGATAAGTGCTGTAGTACCACCTGAAACAAGGTCCTCTGGGACTCCAGCCTCTAATCCAAGATCTCCTTAAGGAAGGAGTCATTCATTATATCCACCAACTCCCCATATAATAGTCCTATTGGGCTAATTCTTAAACCCTTATCAACGAAAGGGTGATTAAACATCATTTATACCAACCCTAGGGCACAAGTCCTGCCTGTAGAAGCTCCTATTCCTAAGATCATCTAATTAATAAAAGGTACACACAGGAGCATGGGCAATTGCTTTGCTGTGACTGACTTGGCCAACTGTACTCAATGCCAATACCTAAAAAAAATTCTTAACCACTGTTGCCATAAACTTAACAAACTATCTTTTAAAACCTGCTTAATACTGGCCATTTATAGCTGACATACAATTGAGGAGTGTCTCTAAAGAGGACTTCTGTAAGGACCCAGGCACTTTCTGGAGGTAGCACACCCCACATTTCTCACTCTCATTATAGCCCAGATACAAAATTACATATACATCTGCTGCTTTCCTCTGGGGAGACCCCAACCATGCACCTTATAGTTGGCACAATAGGCCATTTCCTGTGCCATGTGCCCTGTCCCACTGGTAATAGATTAGATTAGAGATCATGTGTCAACTTGGCCAAGTGATGGTGTCCAGTTATCTTGTCAACTAAGCCCTGACTTGATTATTACTGTGAGGATATTTCATAGATTTAAATAATCAATCAATCTATGACTGATGGCATCTACAACCAATAAAGATTGCCTACAGCAGTGAGAGAAGGCTCATTCCAGGTGGAGGCCTTACAGGGAGAGGTGATGATTTCAGCTGTCTGAAGACTGAATTTCCATCTCTACTTCAGTCAGCAAGCTTCTCATGGAGAACTTATTGAATACCTTCACAGGAGTTCCCAGCTTGAGGTCTGCCCCATGGAATTTGGACTTGCTCATAGTCATGTGAGACAATTCTTACAAAAATCTCATAATATTTACATAAATATGTATAATTATTTGCATAATTATAGTAAATATAATTACATAATATGTACATAGTATCCTGTTGGTTCTGTTTTCCTAGAGAACCCTGACTAATGCACAGGTCTTGGTTATCTCCCAATGCAGAGTCCCCTTGGAGTCCTTGAACTAAGCATGGCAAATCCTGATGCTTGTTGGTCTTGTAGAGACAGAGGTGCTTACAGGGCCACCACTGGCCAGCCTGTGCATGTAGATTCCCATAATGTCCATATTGTGGGTGAGAGAGAATTCCCAACAAGAGCTCAGTACCGCCACTGAAGCCTCACTGGTAAGATGGAAATGGCACCTACATGAGAGGGCTAAACCAACAAATGGGGTTTTCTCAAATTGCATGAGGACATGGCTTCCTGCATGCCCAGCCCCTTACACATGGATCTTGATACACTGATAGGGGTGATGCTGTCACCATTGCCCCTTCCTCTAGCCAGGTGGGGAACTCCTTGGGACCAACTGTCTGACATGGAAAGGGAGTCGTTATATCTTACTGATGGCAGCAATATCATTGTATGCAGCACAGCTCACTGATGGGCCATGGTATATCAGCTGGCCTCAAACACCGCTTACCTGGGGTGGCTGCTTGGGGTCTACACAGTTGGAAAAACTAGAAGCAGTCCAGTTAGCTCTCATTAATATCTGCATTTTCACTAATTCTTGGGCCATGACCAAAAGGCTGGCAGAGTTTCAGGCCAATGTAAGCAAGATAACATTCTCATTTGTGTTCTCTCCTGTGAGAAGCTCTACATTTGGAACAGTTCTCAGCCTCACCCATTTCCACACATTCTCCACTCACCACACCAGTTCAGTAACCATAGTTCAAAGACATTAGTTGACTGCCACTACCAATAAACTACCTAAGATTCATTCCTACAGAAAATATCTGTAGAGTTCCTTGGAGACCACCACTCAGGCTCCCCAAGCTTCCCCTACCAACCAGTATTCTGGGCCCACTGCACCTCAAGCCTCAGAGGCTTCCCTGTCCTGGTGGAGTGGACACATCAAAGAGAACTGACTCTAGGCCTCTCACTGACCAAAATAGTCATTAAAAGCACTGATTTACTCTTCAAAACCAAACATTGGCATGCCATGGATAGGATAACATTCCATGTGGTGGGGGATAAACCCTTCTCCCATTACCATATTAATTACATGGGGCCACTTCCCCTCCCTGCTGGAGCCACCAGGAAGTAGAGATTATTGCTCCCAAATCAAACAGTGGAATGGTCTGGGTCATGGTTAGAGGTGAGGAAAAGCAATACCTGGTAGATATCAGTCGCATCCAAAGATGGCCATCTTTCACCCTGCCATGAGTGCCCATTACCCATACAAGGTACAAAACCCCATATGGGAAAAACAAGACATAGAGCAAGCCTTGAGAACAAGCTCTTGCAATCTTTCAGCAAAGGAGAAACAGCACCAGGTTCAGCCGTCAGGATACACGTAGCTGCCCCAGAAATCAGTCCTCTCTGGCTGGTGAATTGTCATTGGCTCTGGGTTTAATATATTTGCTGGCTGCACAGGCCCTAGGCTTACTCACCTACCCACAAGCCCTCATCATGCAGGCACAGAAATGTCCAAGCAATATTTAACTAATCCTAAAATGGTACCAAGGGAGGGCACAGAGGAAATTGGTGGCTGCTGCTTTACCACCTGCACCTGACATGCTTCCAGGCATAGTGGATGACTCAAAGCCATCCAACCTATACATCAAATGGATCCATGGGTACCAATGAATAAGTGATTCTCAACCTAGGGATACCCTAAATAATACTCTCATGCATCACCAATGGCCTCACGAGTATAATAAAATCAAACCTGCAGAGCTAATTGTCCCAGTCAGCCAGACGTGCTATTCTAAGACAAGAGCTTAGATTGTAAAGACAGCCTACAAAAATTAACACCCAATTGTGATATAAGTGCAGACAAAACATATTCTTTCTGTGGAAGGCAGTGGAGGGGGTTGTCTGGAAATGCACAACTAAAGCTTGAGCTAGGTTGTCCCTAGATGGCTCCTAACTATTTTCCAATAAACCTACAGAGATTTCATGACTAGAGCTGCTCAAGGATATCTGAAGACCCATGGAAAATTTCCCCATCCCTTATAAATTGTTACATGGGAGGGATACCCATCCTGGATTGGGCGGGCTCCAGGTATCAGCAGCTCATTCTGCATCACCCCAGCCTTTCTGACCTAGATGCTGGGGATGACTTATCCTTCAGCTGAATCCATCATAGGAGTTGAAAGGACTTGCCACATTATTTGCAGCTCTGGGACTCAGACTCAGAATAATACCCCACAGAAATTGTCAACTGTCTGCCCATTGAGTCACTGTAGAAGATAGTTTTGTGATTTCTCAGAAAATTAGTAGATTCTTACCACGTGACCCAGAATCCCACTACTAGGTATATACCAAAAAAATATTAAAGCAGGAACTCGAACAGACATTTGCACATTGATGTTCATAGCAACATTATTCACAATTGCCAAAAGATGGAAGCAACCAAATGTCCATCAACGGATAAATGGTAAACAAAATGTGGTATATGCATGCAATGGAATATTATTCTGCTCTTAAAAGGAAAGGAATGAAATTCTGATATAGTTGATAATAAAGATGAACCTTGAAGACATCATGGTGAGCAAGATAAGCCTGACACAAAAGGACAAGCATGGTATATGAGCTCACTGATTTGAAATAATTAGAATGAACAAATTCATAGCAAGAAACTAGAATATACGTTACCGGGGCTAGGGTGGTGACAGAGAATGTATAGTTAATGCTTAATTGATACAGAGTTTCTGTTTGGGATGATGGGATAGTTTTCGTAATGGATGGTGGTGATATAATCACAATATTATGCATTTGATTAACATAACTGGGTTATATATATTTTATATGGTTAAAAGGGAAGCTTTTGTGTTGTGTAGTAGAACAAAAATTTAGGCGTGTATAACACAAATGTTGAAGAATAATGTAAACTGAGGACTATTGTTAATACTATGTTCTTTCAACAATTTCAACAAAGATACCACACTAATGCAGTGTTAATAATAAGTAAAACTGCATGTGTGAGGGGGAGTGTTCTGGTTTACCAGCTGCAGAATGCAACACACCAGAGATGGATTGGCTTTTGATAAAAGGGGGTTATTTAACTAGAGCTCTTCACAGGAAAGGCAGCTAACTTTCAACTGAGGTTCTTTCTTACACAGGAAGGCACAGGGTGATTTCTGCTGGCCTTCTCTCCAGGTCTCTGGGTTCCAACAACTTTCCCCGGGGTGATTCCTTTCTGCATCTCCAAAGGTCTAAGCTGAGCTGCGCTGCTTTGGCTGTGCTACGTTGTGCTCTCTCATTTACGCACCAGCCAATTAAATCAAACATCATTCATTGCAGCAGTCACACCTCCTAGCCAACTGCAGATGTAATCAGCAACAGATGAAGTTCACATGCTACTGGCTCATGTCCACAGCAAGAGAACTAGGCACCTTCACCTAGACAAGTTGACACCTGAACCTAACTACCACAGGAGGTATATGGGAACCCTCTATTTTCTGCATGATTTTTCTGTGAATTTCACAAATAAATGATAAAAAATAATAAATAGGTCTCTTAGGCTTTGCTTCTACAATGGCAAGCTAGATTACTTGGTATCAACCTGTCCAGTGAAAATAAATAGAAAAAATATGTTTTAAAATGAACATCAATTTGAACATTTCAGAGACATACAACATTAGAGAGAATTTTTATAGCCACAATTTGGGGAAAAGAGGGCAGTCAAGAGAACTAAGTTCAAAATTTGGCACGATTTCTCTCTTTGGCATGACTGCCAACTTCAAAAATAGCTACAGAGAAGTGAGAAGCTGAATGGAGTCATAGAGTGCCTTAAAGCTGGGGACACAAAAACTAGAGATCAGGGCTTGCCAATAGGGGGTCTCTGGTAAACAGCACAAGATTTTGATTAAGAGTTAAGAGGTCGGCATATGAAGAATTCGAAATAAGCAAGCCCTCGATTTATAAAATGAAGCCCAATTACTAATTGTCCTAATCCCTAGTTATATAAAAAGATCTTGCCTCTAGACTAGCTACCTGCCAGGGCAAGCATAGGGTCCTCCATGGATAACAGTAACATTATTAAAAGCCTCAAATTATCTCTAATTTTTTTCAAATCCAAAGTTCAGCCTAAATTGAAAATAATTATGCATATAAAAATAATAAATACAGTAAAATTATTTTTAAAACAAGACAAATAACAGACATACAAAAAATTCAATAAAGCTCTCAAAATTGACTTAGTATGATCCTAGTTAGGGTTGGTGGTGGTTACATGACTGCATATATTTGTCAAAACTCTTCAACCATACACCTCACAAGGGTGAATTTTGTTGTATGTAAATTATGTTCAATGATTCTGATTGAAAAAAATGAATTTGATATTTGATGAATATGTAAAATGAATTTAAATACAAGATGGAGATTTTGGAGAGTACTTGAAACCATTAAAAAGAGAAGTGCAGAATAGAAATATGTAATAACTAAATTTAATAATATAATGGCTGCTTTCAATACCAAAGCAAACAAAATCGAGAAGAAAATTGGTGACTTGAAAATATTTCAGAATAAAGTTGCCACACTAAAGCAATGTTCTCAATGCAGTAAGAGAAATAATCATAACCAAAAATTCAGAGATGATGAAAATTTAAATAATGTTTACTAAATGAAAACAATAAATGGGCTGACGTGTAGGAGTGAATACAGCTGAAAATAAATAAAAGAACTGGGAGCCTGAGGGATATTCCCTAATAATTGCATAAATGGTAAAAATATTAAAAGTATAAAAAGAAAAGATGAAAATAATCCAGAATCCTACTGTCCGTCTAAGAGAAGATTGAAAATATGTGAACAGAAAGGCATCACTAATGAAAGAAACACTGATAGGGAGAGCTCCATATCTGAAAATAAGCAGAAAATCAGAAGATATTCACACTATAATAGATGAGAAATTCTGGAGGAAACGTATTAAAAATAAAATTTATATAAGCTTACAAAAATTAAATAAAACAGTGAAATTAAAACAAACCAGGAGCTATAAGGAGGTTGAAATTGTGACTCCCTAACTCAGCTCATGCACCTCTACAGTTTGGACATTTGGCCTGACAGCCACACAACAGACAAGATGATGGAGCAGTAAAGGTACAGTTTGACAGCCCGGGCTCTGGCATCAATCCAGTCCCTTTAAATGGTTTTAAACATAGTGAATGGAGAACTACAGAAACTCCATCCACTGAAAATGGAAACCCAAAGAAAACTAATCCTTCTCAAACTGGATTGCAGGTGGAAAATGTCTCCCCTGAGAATTTTAAATCACAGGCTTGAAGTAAGAGATACAATGTCATATTCCTCCATGATTGATCCCATGTCACTATAAATGAAGAAAACTTAAGTTTTTCCTTGATTAATAGCAGTCTGCGACAACTAGCAGAAGCCATGCAATTATTACCTGAGGGGAAGCCGGTCTTCACGGGATGTACAACAAACACGTATGTAACCTGGAAAGTGTGTATGTTTGCACATGCATGTGTCAACATGAATATACATCAGCAGAAGCAACTGCCTCAAATTTCAGATAATAGATTCAGATAATAATCAAATGTAGAACAAAAAGCAAGTATGTTTAAAATAAATTAAAATGACATTTAGAAAAGGGTAAAGGAAAAAAGATACCAAAACTAATTCAGCCAAACGACTGCACAGCTATCAGAATGGTTCAGATTACCAAGACTGGCAAATTCAAGAAATTGATGTTTTCCTTTTGTACTTTTATCTTTTACATTTTTAGTTTTTTTTCATTTCTGTATTCTACGAGGTTAGAAATGAGGAGAGTGGTTACCTGTGGAAAGATGGGCAGGAAGTGTCTGGAAGGAGCAAAAGGTGTCTTCTGGAACAACTCAAACTCTTAGACATTGCTGCTGGGGCTATAAATCAATGCAACCACTTTATAAATATCTACTAAAGCTAAATATATACCTGTTCTATGAAAAAAAAATGACTCATTCGTGATCCTAGATATATGTCCTATAGAAATGCATGTACAGACCAAGGACTGGAGTCTTTCTAACATTACTACATATAATGGCCCCAAACTGGCACAATGTAAATGCCTTTCAGCAGTAAAATGAATACATGTCTTCTGGCATAATCATACAATTCAATACATTACAGAAATGAAAATGAAGTATTACTAAGTGCAAGGACAGGAATTAATTTATAAAAATAATATTGAGTGATAGAAGACAGACACAAGAGAGTAAATAATATATTGATTCCACTTATTTGAAGTTGAGAAACAGATGTTTTCCTTTTGTACTTTTATCTTTTACATTTTTACTTTTTTTCATTTCTGTATTCTACGAAGTTAGAAATGAGGAGAGTGGTTACCTATGGGAAGATGGGCAGGTAGTGTCTGGAAGGAGCAAAAGGTGTCTTCTGGAATGCTGCTAATTTCCTGTTTTTTAATATTTAGTGTGGTTTTTAAATTGGGATGGTTTTAATTTGTGGAAGTATATGTTATATTTCAAATAAAAGACTATCAGGAAGATCTGATACACAACTAAGTAGAACTACTTGAAAATTGCAGATTAGATTCAATGAAGATTAATTTAGAAAACTGAAAAATAGTTCTGAAGATTTTATCTGGAACACAGCACAAAAACATAAGGAGATATTATAGATATGAATATATGATAAATATAAGACAGAAAAATACCTTCTTACATAGAGCTGTGGAGGAAGCAGGTATAAAAAATAGAGGAGATGCAATATTTGGAGAGATCATTAAATATCCAAATTACTAGATTCATGAAAAACAACAAATCTCAAGCAATATATGATGTACTTAGCAAAAGTACGATTAAGGATAAATGGGTAAATAAAGACAATTTCCAATGAACAAAAATCTGAATAAAAAATCCAAGGATGCACTATGGGAAGAAAGAAGGAAAACTGACCTCAGAGTGATTGCTAACTGATAAAATAAAATCAAGACAAACTCTGCCAATATAGTAGGAAAATCCGAAAAAAAGTAAAAATTTCCTAGAAAGATGTGATTAGTAAAAACTGAAGAAGAATAAAAACAATTACTTGATCTATCTAAGGTGACAATATATCTCAATTTGCTGACTTAAGTTCTGGTTTGCGCCTGTTGTTCCAGTGAAAATTTTAATGGTGATTCTGTCACTCTCAAAAATATCCTGGTTTGAATTGTCCATTACATTTTTTTTCACCTACAATCACTAAATTTTTACTGTCAAGTTTTAAGATGCATTCAATAAATAAAAGTTCTTATAAAGGAAAAAATAAGTAATTCAAGGCCATTACATATTCCATAACAGACAAGGCTTGCCTGAGAAAGGTTAAATACTTGATTCAATTGTATTTATGAGCACAAAAATAAGATGTTAAATAGAATATAGTAAACATGATCCAGCCATTTATTATAAAAAATAACCATGTTGCATTAACTCAGGTATGCAAGAGTGGTTTAACATTAGAAGTACATAGATGATGTACTTCACAGATTAAAATGTAATATGATGGCTTGAATATATATATATATAGAAAGATATAGGTAAAATTAAAATATGTTCATGGTTAAAAACAAATAAGTTAAAGGAAATGAGACATACAAGGACTATCCTTAACTGGACAAAGTTAAGGATATCAAACCTATCAAAAACTGTTTTACTTATTTATATTTCACACCCACTAGAATGGTTACTATTTAAAAACTCAGAAAGTAACAAATGGTGAAGCAGATGTGGAGAAATAGGAATGTAAAATGTACAATGGTGCAATCACCGTGGAAAACAATGTGGCAGCTCTAGAGGAAGTGAAGTATATTATTACTCTATGATGCTTCAGCAATCCCACCTCTAGGTATTTAGCCCAAAGAATTGAAAGCAGGGCCTCAAACAGATATTTGCATATCTATTTTCATAACAGCATTATTCTTAATTACCAAAATATGGAAGTGACCCAAATGTCCATTAGCAGATGAAAGGTAAACAAAATGTAGTATATACATGTAATGGAATATTATTTAGCCATAAAAGAGAATGAAATTCTGATTCATGTGACAACATAGATTAGCATTGAAGACATCACATTGAGTGTAAGCCAGACGCAAAAAGACAAATATTGTTTACAACCTCACTTGTATGAAATAATTAAAATATGCAAATTCATAAAGTCAGAGACTAAAATATAGGCTCCCAGGGGCCTAGGTGAGGATTAAGGAATGGAGAGTTAATATTTAATTGGTACAAAGTTTCTGTTTATGGTGATGGAAAAGTTTGGGTTAAGAATGGTGAAGATAGGGCGGGCCACGGTGGCTCAACAGGCAGAGTTCTTGTCTGCCATGCAGGAGACCCGGGTTCGATTCCTGTGTCTGCCCATGCAAAAAAAAAAGAATGGTGAAGATGGGAGCACAACACTATGAATGTAATGTAATTATCACCATATACATATGAATGTGTTTAAAGGGGAAAGTTCAGGTTAAATAAATGTTAACAGAATATAAATTATTTACACCACAGAATTGCACAATATGAACAGTGAATTCTAGCAGTAAAATATGTGCTACAGTTAATAGTGTAATTATAAGAATATTGTTGCATCAATTGTAACAAAACAAACAATACTAAATGCGAAGTGTTAATAATAGGGAACACTGAGTGCATGATGGGGAGTGGTATATGGGAACCCTGTGCTTTCTGTATGATTTTTCTATAAGCCTACAACTTCTTTTGTTAAAAAAAATCACATTGTATAAATTAGGTAGAGGGCTTGGACTTCTATCACCTTAAAAAATAAAACCAAAGGAAAACACTTACTGTACTCTCTTATTTTTTTGACTTCATGGAAAAATATTGGAACACTGCTTTTTAATGATTTTTCAAGTTGTCATTCATACTAGCTGAAGAATCATATGGTGGTAGTATAAGTTGGCTTTTCATTTTGAATCTCACCACTTTCTTTACAGTCATTATTATTGTTTTTAAATCGTCCATAAAATTAATGATCCATATCTAATTTGAATAACTACTTAAACTTAGGTAAATAATTAATATAATATTGAAATTTTGACAACATACAAAGCATTATGAGATTTATCATAGAAGGACCTATAACTTAAAATAAGCCCTAGCATTCATTCAGAATTCTTTGTGCATTCATTTTTCATTGTACAGCTATCAAATATCAAATAAAACATATAATCTTAAACTGTTTACATACAACATTTTAGTAAAAATCCTAACCAGTTCTGTGAGATAAATATATGTAGCTATCATCTACCTTTTAATTTATCTATTTATATTTTGTATATGCATACATATATTTATGATATAGATGCAGTTATAGTTTTATATATTGCTATATTTGTATAAGGTTATATAGTATATAAATCACAGTCATATGCTATATAATATATAATTTCATAGCTATATATATATATACAGTTATATATATGTGAATAAAAAATAAAAAGATTATCCCAAAAGCCTAAGATACGTATATATATATCTGTAAAGATTATCCCAAGAGCCTAATATATATATATACATATATATATGTAAACCCCAAGAATATCTACACACAAATTATTAGAATTATTTTTAAAAGTTCAAAAGAGCTGCTGATTAGAATATCAAAATTAAGTGTTTTTCTATGGACTGGGAAAAAGTAGAAAACCAGATTTCCAAAAAGGACACCATTCAAAATAAATGACTTAAATGAAAAGATACACCATGTTCATGGGTAGAAAGAATCAAAATTACAAAGACATCAACTATACCCACTTCAATAAATAAATGCAATATATATCCAGTTCTAGTTAGTCATATTTAATTTCTTTGCTAGGGTGTATGTTAAGTTATAGGTCCTTCTATAGGCATCTGTGACTTCCTTTACAATCTAATTCCCCCTTCCACTGGCAGAGTCTAAATGCGCATGTTCTGCTTTTCTTGGCCTCCACGTTCTGTCATCATCAGGAGAAGATGGCCCAGTGGCCACTGCTCTTCAGCCTAGGCTCTATCATGCCTGAGCAACTGGTAGACCTGCACCTGAAGTCATCCCTCCAGTTACCACAGCCACTTTGTATACCTGTAAGCAGCTGTAGCAACAGTATCTGGAAGACAACTTCTGTCTCACTGATTTATTTAGGACTATGGCCTTCCCAAGGCCACTACTTAAGGATGAGCACATTTTTATACTCATAACTCTCAGTGACTTTGTCCATATAGCAGATGATGTGAATGCAGCATTCTCCTGACATGTTTGCTTTTCCTGACATTTTAAAAATGCCCCATATTCAAACAAAATAACTGTCACTTTCTTCAGTCTACTGAAGAATACTTCCTATTAGTTAGATCTTCCCTGATTGCCCTGTGTAAAATCATCATGCATCACTTTCACATTTTTTGCTGACTTTCTATCTCTTCCCAGAAGAATAAAAAATTTCAAAATGGCAAGAATTGTATCATTTTAATTCAAATCTGTATCTTGAGTGCCAAATACAAAGCATGAGGTAGCTACCCAATAAGAAGTTGTTAAATGAATGGATTAATGAATGTGCAAAAATCATTTAATGATGCAAGTATCATCTAATATTCATCAAAACCCTAAAGTATGTTATGTACTTCCTGAGAATAGTTCACAAAATCACTGCTAATAAAATACATTGAATCAACAGTAGAACCTGTTTGTCTACCTCCCGTCCAATCCAATGCAATCCAATCCAATGCAGTCTAAGACCAGTGCTCTGTCTACACCTCACAGGTACTTCCAAATTAACACATTGTTCATAACTTTAAAGTATGAATAACATAACTTTAAAGATAAACAGGATGGAAGAGCCAAAATAAATTCTGGGACTCCTAAGGCTTACAAGGGAAGAACTTTTTCTCATACGCAACTCCACCAGCAGCTATGACTTACCTAGTCATTACAGCCTGAGGCTTCAGGTGGGATGAGATGACTCTCGGTCTCAGTCACAATTATAAGAGATTAGCATTACTTAAGATAAATAAATCTTGATATCATGTTTAAATTTTGGACTCTGCCAGAAATATTTATATTTGATTCAGGCCTGTTATTAATAGTCATGTTTTTGCTTTTCCCATCCTATAGTCAGGAAGAAACTGCCCCATCCTGTCAATACTCAGAGGGGTCTTTTAATCCAGCCCTTTGTGATGACAACTATAGCTGAGAATTACGGAGAGTAAATTTATAGGATATTACTATTTACAACATCCCTTAAATTAGCTGAAAGTAAAAATGAGATTATTTTAACTACAACTGTTCAAAAGCCTCTTTTAAATTTAATGCACTCGCTGATGTACCATCATTTTAACATTTTACTATTTATTCTCTATTTTTCCTACCTTTTCTAAAATCCAATTTTCCATCCTTTCTTATTTTCTTTAGTATCAATCATGTAAAATTTTTATCATTGCACTTACCTATCTTTTAGCTTATTAGTTATAAATTGTTTTACTCCTCCTTCAGTGGGTGATTAAATCTCTGTCTTACTAATGTATAATGAAAATGAGTTCTTTTCATATCTCTTATATAATGCAAATACTGTAAAGCACTTTAACTCCTTTACCTTCTCTACAAGTTTGGTGTTATTAGTTTTATGTATTTTAATTCTACATTTATGTTGAAGTCTAAAAGATTAACTTTTTCCTATAGTCAAAATAAGTTTAGATTTATCCCTTATATATAATTATCAATGCTACTCATTCATTTATGTATGTCCATGCTTCCTGCTAGGATTCTTTTTCTTCTGCCTGAACTTCTTTTACAAATCTTTCAGTGATGATCTCTTGGCAATGAATTGTCTCAATTTTTATGTCTGAAGTTGTACTTCTTTTACTTTCATTGTGAAGGATACTTTTGTTGGATATAAAATTATATGATGGCATTTATTTTCTAGGAACAGAATAAAATGGCACTCTGTGTCTCTTGCTTCAATAATTCCTTTTGAGAAATAGCTCTGAAACTTCCTATTGTTCTTTGGCATGTATTTTATTTTCTTTTATTCATTTAAAATTATCTCACTATCTTTTTTTGAAGCAGTTTTACTCTGGTGTACTTAAGTATGTATTCCTTTGCATTTATTCTGATTAGGGTTTGCAAACCTTGAATCTGTGGTTTGATTATTTAAACTGGCTTTGATAAATTCTTTTCCAGTATCATCTCAAATACTGATTTTGTCTGATTCTCACTCTCTCCTTCTTTTGGGATTCCAATCATATATATATATATATATATATAATATATATATTTGACATTTTCATCATTTTCCTTTCATCATTTATAATCTTTTCTATTTTTCTTTAAATTGTGTTTTCTTTTCATCCTTCAATCAGAATATTTTTAAGTATTTTATAGTTTCCTAATTTCTCTTTACCTTTTTTGGGATTTTCTATTAAACCCATATACTAAGTTGCTAATTTAATATGTTTTATTTTTCATCTCTATAATTTCTGTTTGTCTCTTATATTATGGATTCCAAATCTCTGTAGAAATTCTCCCCCTTGTCACCTATTTTGTTGAACATATTAATTATAGTTATTTGAAAGCCCTTTTCTGATAACTGCAATAACTGAAGTTCCATGTAGGTCTGCTTTTTATAGCCTTTCCCTCCTACTTTTTTATTTAGTCCAGACTCCTAATAATTTTGATTGACTACTACAGTATGCATTAAAACTTGTGAAGATGATTATAAAGTTCTGACTGATACTATCTTCTATTCAGAAATGATAAATTTTGAATCTCGTTTGAGCAGGTTTACAGGCAGGTTTCAGAGTCTTCTGAGAGTTGCTTTATTTCTTCCCCATCCTTTCTCCTACTTTTGAAAGTTGGGGTGTTTACCAGGATCACTTCTTTCTGTCGGGCCAGGTTCTCAGTTAGTCTCAGCCTGGTGAGACAGCTAAATATGAGGCTGACTTTTCTTCCTATTCTATTATCGATTACTTTCCTCTTGTCTTTTTAGCCCCTCTGTCTCAACATGAGCAAATGCCTGATGTGAAAAAGTGGTCGAAATGGTTTTCCACATCACAATTTGCTTCCTCTCTTTCTGGGATCTTGGTCTACCCTGACCTGACTGCCTTGATAGATCAAGACTCCAAGAAGTTTAAATGCCAAACCAATGAGGTCCATACAAGGCTCAGCTTAGTTTCTCAAATTTTAGAGAAACTGCTTTTAGTTTTGCTTCTGAGCCTCACAACCCCATACCACTTATAAACTATCAAATACCGCAATGGAGAAATCTTTGTAGAATGTTGGATCATCTCAATGTCCTTTCTCCCTCTCTGAGGCCCTGCCCTTTAAAGTTCTGGCTCATTCAATATCTTCTAATGCCTTCAAAGAGATTTGATTTTCTACTTTGTTTCTATCTCATAGTTGTTCTCAGTGGGAGCATCTGTCTATTAAAAACACTCTTCTGTTGCTGTAGATGGAAAATCCAAAGGTCAGTTATAGACTCCCAGTCTTATGATCAATATTCTGATAGCAGTTGGATCCCTCTGAGAAACTCAGTGAAAAGCCAGCTGCCTGCTTTACTCAGAACCCAGGAAAGAAAAAACACTGCTCTCTGCTCTGAGTCACTTGTCTCCCTGACCATTTACTTTAGTGATCATTCCTCTCTTTTCTGTCATCTTTGGTTTGTGATTATACAGAAGATGATAACTTATACTTTCCTGTGGGAGGATCCACTTCTTATTTGAGGTCTGAGTTGAGAATTAACAATCCATTTTGAATAAACATGGAAGTTATTGCACCACTAAATCTCCCCTCTTATCTCTAAAAAGCTTAGTGATGTTAATGTTTAATCACATACTTCTAGGAACATAAAGAGCACATCTCCTACTTCTAAACCTGCTTACATTACTTGCTGTAATGATTTTTCTGGGGCTCCAACCAGATTCCATCTTCAAGGCCAAATGCACATTTCCCTAGTTTCCTGGAATAACGGCTGTTGAGAGTTCACAGCTCTGTCCATCACAGGGCATTGCTCTCAGCTATAGGGCAATGTCAAGATTATGCCACCACCAAGGAGGCTGATACAAGGAAGCCAAGGCCTGGTCTTTTTGAAGACCTGCCCCAGGTCAAGTGCTTCCCGTGGATTGGCTGGAGCCTCAGTTGCCAGCACAATGCAGTTAAACATTTTCCTCTGTCTAATACTTCCTTCTCACTCTTTACAGATTTATGCCCTGTGATTACATTAAAAAAAAAATCTGTAACTCATTTTTTTTTCATCTAAGATACTGGCCTTATGTTTACTGCAGTATGGGGACCACTGCACTTTCTGGTCCCCTCACTAGTTTGGTGTCCCTTGTTATATTGTTAGCTTCAACCCTGGGCAGATAACACTCAACTGCCAAGGGGCAATTTGAGTCAAAACAGGAGAAAAAAAAAGAGTTGGTAAGAAAATCATAAAATGCCCACCTAAGCTAATTTTTAAATAACTCCGCTCTGGAGTTTACAAGATAAACACAGTAGAGTGAACAACAGGGATTAATTGAAGCTAAATGTCTATTTACCAGCTTTGATAATGAGCCTATTATAAAAACAGGCACACAAGAGCATGTGGAGTGAGCAGATAGGGCTGGTGAAAGTTTCCATCATCTTATCTCTGGTGATTTCTGGGCTCGAAGGAGCACTAATTATAATTGGTTTGATTTACTCTTACCTTCTCCAATCACGAGGTTAGCGCACCCCACTGAAGGAAAGTACAGAGCAAGAGCTGGTTTCACAGAAAATTTAAAATGAAAAAGAAACTGAAAATGCTAACAATTAAGTTGACTGAAGATAGCTATAACTCTCAGTTATTTGGTGTTTTGTAATTTGACAAAAAAAAAAGTTGGTTTTCATTGATTCTGTGCAAGCTATTTGAATGAAAGGGAGGTTAAACTCATTCTCAACTCTTTGGTGGAAATCTTAGACATACTGATGGATGATTGATTTAGGAAGCAATCAGTATTTCTAAAGATACAGGACTTACCTTTAGTCAGCTTGTAAAATGCTTTTCTGTGCTAAATCTGAAATGGCTTATTTTACACAAGCCTCTTCATTTTCTTCAGCTCCTTTTTTTTTCAGTAAACTTTTGCATTAGTGCAAACATTAAAAAATCTATATTCTTACATAGGCTTAGATTATGTGAACTTTGAGCCCCAACACATTCAGTCTGTTTCTAAAAGCTACATTATAAAACATTCAGCCTTATTAATTAATATTTAATAATTAATATTATATACAATTAATCAACAAACGAGTATCCTGTCAAATAAAACCCCGACAAGACTAAGGTTTGAAGAGAAAATAATAGAATTTGAAAAGTCCTGGAGGTGAGCAGAATAATAAAATATTTACCTGTGAAATAAAATATAACCTGTGGAAGCCACAAAGGCTTCCTTGAATATTGCCTTTGTCTTTCATTAGAATGACATCTGTGAAGATAAGGATTTTCTTGCCAATTAGACCAGTGTTTTGTACATAGTACATAGCAAAGATTCAACAGATATTGCTTGGATTAATAAAAGAAAGGCTGAATTAAAGCCATATAACTCTCCTAGCAGTGAAAGAGAAAAGATGCATCAGATTTATCACAGGGGTAAAGAAATAAAATCTACAAATTTTCATTGCAATGGCATAAAGTTTTTACATGTTCAATTTTCTATCAGTGACAATAAAAAACATTATAGGAAAAGTGTCACAAGAATTATAGCACGTGCTAAAGCTGATGATAGTGTTGATAGTGAAAAATTAATTGTCCTTTTTTTAAGGACACAAAATAAAGATATACTCTTAGAAATAATCTGGGAAATAAAGAAAAACAATAATGAAAGATATTATTATTAAAAAAATAGCCCATGCCCAGAAAATATAATTTATGGAAAAAAACATGTTAAATATTGTAAATATTGGTCCAGGATGATAGATGTTGTCTGGTGAGGATAATGGTCTCTGCGGGTCTGTGAAAGAGGCAGGAGTCTCCAAAATGAGTTTTATTTTTTTAATCTTATTTATTTATTTATACATGGGCAGGCAGTGGGAAACGAACCCAGGTTTCCGCATAGCAGATGAGAACTCTGCTACTCAGCCACCGTCGCCTGTCCCCAAAATGAGTTTTATACCCCAAGGACAAAAATAGTAATTCTTTATTTGAGTTGAAACAAAAAGATTAGGTTTTCAAACAACGTAGGGAGGTACCCCTGAACCCTATTTGAAACCATAAATAACCAGATGATGTGGTTCTAGACAAGGAGTTACCATGTATTTGGGGGAAAGAAAACACCATTGATATGGAACAACAAAGGGAAAATTGAGGATGGTAAAAGTTTTACTTCTACTGGATCTTTGTCAACTCCAGTGAGATATAGGATAAATCACACAAACACACGCACATATGCACACAAACACATACATACACAAAATCACTTTATTCAAGATTTTGTGAAAATCCAGGATGTCACCCTATTGGTCCACAGGAAAGTCATGCCTGAAGGGCATTTGAATTTTTTGTATGAACAAAACTGTGACACTTGAATTGCTCAATTTGTGCAATTTATACCTTTAGTTCCTTACTCAAACCATTATTTTTCAAAAGATAATTGAGTAACACTCATTGGCCACTTTGTACTTCCACTATGTATTATAAGATATGAGTGAAACTGAAGAGGAAATATTAGGGCACTTGCTAACATATGCAAAATAAAAGTGATGGAAAATAAAAAGGCCACCTAGGCAACTGATTAACACACAATCATATTAAAAAACTCAGATGATTAAAATCATGGTAAAATTTTTTTCTGTGAAATTATAGAAACTGAATATGATCTCTAAAAAGCAAGAACCTAAATAAAAAATAACACAAAAGAAGTTGCTAAAGAACAAAATAAAAAAGAATAATTTGGTGAAATAGGATCCTTAGGATTCCAGGAAGATGTTACGAATGAATGGCCAGAGCTATCACAACATATCTTCCAAAATTTCACTTTGAACAAAAAAATTTTGAGAGATTTAAGAAAGCGGAAGTATGCTACATAAACAGGGATAACAGCAGCCAATAGAAAATGTCCCTGAAGGGGATAAGATCTTGGACTTAATAGACAAAAACTTCAAAGCAGTTATTATTCAAAAATTTAAACTACTAAAGGAAGCCATAAATCAGCAATCAAAGGAAAGTATGAGAACAATGTCTCACCACATAAAAATATCAATAATAAGATAGAATTAGAAAGAAAGAGCCAAAAAGAAATTCTGAAGCAGAAAAGTACAATAACTAAATTAAAAGACTTCACTAAAGGAAGCCAACCACAGGTTCAAACAGGCAGGAAAAAGAATCACTGAGCTGGAAGATTATTCAATAAGGATTACACAATCTGAGAAACAAAAAACAAATAAAATAAAATAGCAAGCAAAAATGGATACTACCTCAGAAGCCTGTGGGATGCCATTAGGAATACAAGCTTATACATAGTGAGAGTATGAGAAAAAGAGAAAGGGTTAGAAAAACTATTTGAAGAAATAATAACCAAAAACTCCCCACGTTTGACTGAAATATTAATCTACAAATCCTTCAAGTTCAATGAGGTTGAAGTAGAGTAAAACCAAAACTATCCACACCTAGATGTATCATAGTAAAATTAACAGAAAAAAAATTGCGAAGTACAAGAGAGAAATGACTTATCATATAAAAGTGATCCTCAATAATATTAATAGCTTACTTCGAAACAGAAACCGTGGAGGTAAAAAGACAGTGATATGTCATCTTCAAAGTTTTGAAATGGCATCACCAAGAATTCTATATGTAACAAAACTATCCTTCAAAAATGAAGGGAAAATTAAGACATTTGCAAATAAAAGGAAAAAGAGAGAATTTCTCCCTAACAGACCTTTCCTACAAAAAAAAAAAAAAAAAACAGTAAGGTGACTCATGCTAAATGAAAGAACACCAGATGGTAACTTAAATATACAGAGAGAAAGAAAAAGCACAAGAAAGGATAGCTAGATAGGTATAATGAAAGACAGTATAAATATATTTTAGAGGGTTAAACGTTTCTTCTTAGATCTAATTTATGACAACTATATAAAGCAATAATTATATAACTGTGCTATAATGTAAAAAACACATCATTTGTGTGAAAAAAAAATAGTCCAAAGGAGAGAACAGAGAGAAAAGGAATTGGAGCAAAGTTTTTAAGTATTTTAGAATTAATCTGAACCAGATTGCTTTAATTTAAGATGCTAATTGCAATCCTCAGAGCAACCAATAAGTAAATAACTCAAAAATGTAGTAAAAGAAACAAAAAGGGAATAAAACAAATATTTAACACAACAGAGGCAAGAATTAAGGAATAAAAAAATAATACATACATAACATATACCAAGAAAAACAAAATGTCTGACAATAATCCTCTCTTAGCAGTATTTACAATAAATATAAATATATTAAACCCTCTGATCAAAATTCAGAAATTGGCAAAATGGATAAGAAATAATGTGATCCAGCTATATGATGTCATTGAGAGACATAATTTAGAGTAAAAGGCACCAAGAGGTTAGAAACTAAAAGGATGGATAATGCTCAATAATTCAGGCAGTGAACAAATAAGTTGAAGTGGCTATATTAATATTAGTAAACTAGACAACGGAGCAAAAAATTGTTGCTAGAGACAAAGACATTTTTAATCGTATGTAGATCAATCTATTAGTATGGTATAACAATTAATTCAAGTAGTAGTTGAAAACTTCACTACATACTTACGGAAGAAAAGAGACAAAAAATCAAGTAAACAGAAGAGCTAAACAAGAATTTAAGCCATCTAAAGCTAACAGACACCTATAGAATATGCCTCCTAACAGCAATAGAACACACATTCCTCTCAAGTTCACAGAAAATATTTCTAGGATAGACCAAATACTTGCCATAAACAAGACTTGATTTGGTTTAAATCATACATATTATATATACACTGAGCAAAATGGAATTAAATTAGAAATAAGCAATGCAAGAAATTTTGAAAATTTATAAATATGTGGAAATTAAAAGCATTTACAAATAACCTGTGTCAAAGAAGAAATAAAAGGAAAAATAGAAAATACATTTAAATGAATGAAACAAACATACAACATAGTAAAACTTATGAGATGCAGCTGAAACAGTGCTCAGATGGAAATTGACAACTGCAAATGCAACTATTTAAAAAGTTGAAAAGTGCAAGCCCTGGTGGCTCAGCAGGCAGCATTCTTGCCTGCCATGCTGGATACCTGAGTTCGATTCCCGATACCTGCCCATGCAAAAAAAAGATGAAAGATTTCAAAAAAAAAATTGAACTTTTTGCAAAAGACACTGAAAATTTTACAGCAAACTAAATCTACAATAAGCAGAAGTAAAAACAATAAAAATTCAAATAAACAAAATAGAAAAAGCAATGAAGAAATTAAACACACACACACAAAAAAGATTTTTCAAAAAGATCAACAAATTGACAAATCCTTATCTTAGATTTAGGAGGAAAAAAGAAAAGATGCATATTACAAAAATCAGCAATGAAAAGGTGATATCACTACCAAATGTGCAGATATAAGGAGAATAACTGTATGCCAATGAATTAGGCAAGTTAAAAGACTCAGAAAACTCCTAGAAAGACACAAATTACAAAAACTGACTCAAGAAGAGTTTATCTGATTACTATGTGAATAGACATATTGCAAGTAAAGAGATTGGATTCATAGTTTAAAAACTTCCTACAAAGAAAGGTCCGGGCCCAGATGGCTCCACTGGTGAATTCTACTAAATGTTTAAGGCGAAATTAATACTAATACTTCCCAAACTCTTCCAAAAAATAAAGGAGGAGGAAACATTTCCCAACTCATTCTGTGAGGTCCCTATCACTTGATGCCAAACACAGAAAAAGACATAACACGAAAACTACAGACCAACATCCCTTATGACAATATTCAAAAGTCTCAACAAAGTAGCAGCAAACTGTTGATTAATTGCTCAGAAATCTTGAGGAGGATATGGAATGGAGAGGGACCCTACAAAACCTGAAGTGAAGAAGTAGAAGAGTATCAAGCAGGAAATTTCTGTCCCAGATTGGCTGGTCCTCTCCCCTTCTCCTCACTCCATCTCACAGTGCAAGACGGGTAGAGAAACAGCAGCAGAGACATAGAATACATATTCTCCCACAGCAATGGGACAGACACTCACCTTTTGGAGACATGGGGGACAGGAGAGAGCATTTCAAGGCCCAGGTCAGTAACAGACAGAGAGTCTGAGAAGCTGTGGACAGATACTTTGTTTCCAGCCATGAGTCCAGAAGTCCTCTCACAACCCCCCGTGAGAAATGGCAGCGAGAGACCTGATCCCAGCTTGGGGGAAGTTTAAAGACTGGAACAGCTGGGGTGTACTCCACCACAAACAAAGTGGGAGACACAGACCTATACCAACCCAGGTTTGGGCCTGCATGAGAAGGAACAGGAACTCTGCAGTCAGCCTAACCTGGTGACGTGCAGGCTGTGCTCTGAAGGCACGCAGCTCTGAGGTCGATTAAGTTATCTAACAGTGCCATCTGCTGGGAAGAATAGAAAGTGCAAGAGATTGAAGGGCTTTTTCAAAGATTACCCAGAAAATTATTTCAGGCTGACTGGAGCAGGTCTAGACCTCCTGCACAGGAACCCACCCTTGTTTTGGCTGAGAAACATGGACAACCCAATTGTTAAAGCAATGCCCTAAAACAAACCCATGTTTCTGCAGGGCAGTGGAAAACAGAGCACCACTGGGAGACAGAAGACTTGTTTTAGCTATAGAGACATTGTGCGGAGCCCACTGTCTACTCCCAACCCTGGGGCGAACCGCTGCAGGTGCCTGGTTTTGGGGAGGAACAGGGGCAGAATCAACTGACAACTGGCTGGTAAGAGTTGAATAGATAGAGAACAAATCCAACCAAAAGGAAAACCATAGTCGGAAGAGATAAATTAAATTTTAGAATAAACGAAGCAAGAAATGAGATGCCTCAACACCAGCAAAAAAAAAAATTATGCCATATCAGGAAGAACAAAGTATGGCCCAACCAATAAAACAAACTAACACCTCAACTGAGATGCAGTAATTGAAACAGCTAATTAATGATGTTAAAACAGATCTTTGAAGTCAATTCAATGAGTTGAAGGAATATATAAAAACAGTCATGAAAGATATAAAGAAGACAGAGGGAGTCTATACAGAAGAACTTGAAAGCATAAAAAACAAATGGCAAAACTTATGGGAATGAAAGGCACAATTGAAGAAATGAAAACAAAATGGAGATATACAATAGCACATTTGAAGGGCAGAAGAAAGGATTAGTGAGCAAGAAGATGGGACAGCTGAAATACTACATACAAAAGAACAGATGGGGAAAAATGGAAAAATTTGAGCAAGGTCTTCGAGAACTGAATGAATGCATGAATACATGTGTTATAGGTGTCCCAGGAGAAGAGAAGGGAAATGGGGCAGAAAGAATAATAATCAAAGAAAATTTCTAACTTTTATGAAAGACATAAAACTACAGGTCCAAGAAGTGCAGAGTATCTCAAACATCATAGACCCACATAGATTTATGCCAAGACAATTACTAATCAGATTGTAAAATGTCAAAGACAAAGAGAGAATTCTGAAAGCAGAAAGAGAAAACTGATCCATCACATACAAGGGAAGCTCAAAAAGACTCAGTGCAGATCTCTCAGCAGAAACCATAGAGGCCAGAAGGCAGTGGGATGATACATTTAAGATAGTGAAAGAGAAAAACTGCCAACCAAGAGTTCCATGCTCAGCAAGACTGTCCTTCAAAAATGGGGAAGAATTTAAGATACTTACAGATAAAGAAACACTGACAGAGTTCATGAAGAGGAGACCTGCTCTACAAGCACTACTAAAGACAGCACTACAGGCAAATAGGGAAATGCAGGAGAGAGAGAGGTTTGGAGAAGAGTGTAGAAATGAAGACAAACAGGAAGTTTAATTAATAGGGGTAAAAAAGAGAAAAATTAAGATACAACAGGTAAAATCTTTGGTAGTTAAGTTCAGGTGTCAGCTTGGCCAGGTAATGATGCCCCGTTGTTCAGTTCCTGTGGACTTAAATCGTCAGTATGTGAAATTCATCTATGACTGATTACATTTGCAGTTGGCTAAGGGGAGCCCCTTCCACAGTGAGTGAGGTTTAATCTAACTAGCTGGACACTTAAAAGAGAGAGGTCCGATGGGAGCGCAACACAGCATAGTCCAAGCAGCTCAGCATACCACATCTTAGCAACTGCAGCTCAGCCCAGATGTTTGGAGATGCAGAAATGAATCGCCAGGATGAAGGTTATTGGAACCCAGAAGCCAGGAGAGAAGGCCATCAGCCATCACCAAGTACCCTGCGATGTAACAGAGAACCTCAGATGAAAGCTAGATACCTTTCCTCTGAAGAACTATAAATTTTTAACTAAATAAATCCCCTTATTAAAAGCTGATCTATTTTTGGTGTGTTGCATTCTGGCAACTTTAGCAAACCAAACAGATTTTGGTACTGTGAGTGGAGTGCTGCTGAAGTTTGAAATTATCAAACATGTTGTAATCCTTTTTTAAGTGGATAAGGAGAAGATTTTGGAAAAGTTGTGAAGATTTTGATAGAGAAGGTCTGAATTGCTTTGAAGAGACTGTTGGTAGAAATGTGGACTCCAGGGATTCTTCTGATGGGATTTTAGACAGAAATGACTTGTCATTGAGAACTAGAGGTAAGGCATCATTTGTGGATGGAGGGCAGAATTTGAGAGTGGTGAACTTGGATAGTTAGCAGAGAAAATTTCCAACTAAGTGTGGAGGATACAGTCTGACTCCTTCTTGGAGTTTATAGTGAAATGTGACAAGAAAAATATAAGTTGAGAACTGAACTCTTGGGAACAAAGAAAACAAAAATTGATGGTCTGGAAAATTCTGGGCTTCCAGAAATAGAGCTCCCAAAGAATGGTGTCCCATGTGAGGTTTCAACGAAACATGAAAGCATTCAGCCATTGCAAGACAAATGAGAATTTGAGATGGAGTTATCCAGACAGGATTTGTGGAAAGACCCTTTGTCTGAAGGATATAATCACAGTGTACTGCATAGAAAACCAACAAGTATAAATGGAACCATTGCCAGTCTGGACTGCAAGGGACAGAAAAGGGGCATCAACCTACTTTGAAGACTTGAAAAAAGCTTGTTATTAAATTTATTTGGGAGGGAAAAACAACTTGAATAGCTAAAGAGATCCTAACAAAGAAGAGTAAAGCTGGAAGATTAACACTTTACTCCTTTAAAACTTACTATAAAGCCACAGTGATCAAAGGAGCATGATAGTGGCACAAAGATAGAAGTATTTACTGATGGAATCAAATCAAAAGCACAGAGATTGGCTATCAAATCTATGTTCATTTAATCTTCGACTACGTCTCCAAACCCACTGATTTTGGGACAGAATAGTCATTTCAATAAATGAGTTTGGGAGGACTAGATATCAATAGCCAAAAGAATGAAAGAAGACCCCTACCTTCTACCCTATACAAATGTTAATCCAAATTTAGATAGTGTGAGACCTCCCACTTCATTCTTGTTTCTCAAGATATTTTTGACTAATCGGGGTACCCTACTCTTCCAAATAATTTTGATTATTGTTTTTTCTAATTCTGTAAAGTAAGTTGTTGCTATTTTATTTGGTGTTGCATTGAATCTATAAATCAATTTGGAAAGAATTGATATCCTCACTATATTTAGGCTTCCAATCCATGAACACTATATGTCCTTCCATTTATTTACGTCTTCCTTGATTGTTTTTAGCAAAGTTTTGTAGTTTCCTGTGTATAGGTCTTTTATGTCCTTGGTTAAATTTATTCCTAATTTTTTTCCTTGCTATTTTGCATGTTGATCTTTTATGCTGACAATTTGCCATACTCATTTATTAGCTGTAGTAGATTTAATACAGATTTCTTGGGATTTTTTATATACAGAAAAATGTCAAAACAGTGAAAGTTTTACTTCTTCTTTCCCAATTTGGATGCTTTTTCTTTCTTTTTCTTGCCTAATTATTCTATCTAGAACTTCCAATACAATGTTCAATAACAATGGTGACAATTAGCATCCCTGTCTTTTTCCTGATCTCAAAGGGAAAGCTTTCAATCTTCCCCTATTGAGTTAGATGTTAGCTGTGGGTTTTTCATATACTCCCCTTATTATGTTGAGGAAGTTTCCTTCTATTTCTAACCTTTAAGTGTTTTCTTCAAGAAAAGATGCTTACACTCCGTGTAAGGAGTCAATTCCTCAATTTTTGTTC
Organism: Myrmecophaga tridactyla; assembly: GCA_004026745.1. Lineage (NCBI taxonomy): Eukaryota > Metazoa > Chordata > Mammalia > Pilosa > Myrmecophagidae > Myrmecophaga > Myrmecophaga tridactyla. The sequence goes on along the minus strand of PVIY010016137.1, from coordinate 7,001 downwards.
TTTGTTTTTTAAGTGTAGGTATTTAGGGCAATAAATTTCCTTCTCAGCACAGCCTTTGCTGCATCCCATATGTTTTGACATGTTGTGTTCTCATTTTCCTTTGCTTTGAAATATTTATCAATTTCTCTTACAATTTCTTCCTTGATCCACTGCTTATTTAAGAGTATGTTGTTTAGCCTTATTGAACTTGTAAATTTTCCAGGCTTTTGCCTGTTATTGATTTCCAACTTAATCCCACTATGATCTGAGAGAGTGTCTTGTATAATTTCCTTATTCTAAAATTTACTGAGACCTACTTTGTGCCCCAATATTTCGAATATCCTGGAGAATGATCCATGACCACTTGAGAAGAATGCGTATGCTGCTGTTGTTAAGCACAATGTTCTGTAATTGTCTGTTAAGTCTAGTTCATTTACTGTATTATTTATGGCTTATGTTTCTTGCCTAGGTGTTCTATCTATTGATGAGAGTAGTGTATTGAAGACTCCAAGAACTATTGTAAAAGCATCTACTTCTCCATTCAGTTTTGTCAATGTTTGCCTCATGTATTTTGGGGAACTCTAACTCAATGCATAGGTATTTATTATTGTTAATGTCTTACTAATGAATTGTCCATTTTATTAATATGTAGTGTCTTTCTTTGTCTCATTTAATTATTTTACATTTGAAATCTAATTTGTCTGATAGTATAGCTATCCCAGCTCTCTTCTGCACATTGTTTACATGGAATATATTTTTCCCAACCTTCCATTTTGAGCCTTTTTGTCCTTGGGTCTTAGAAGAGTTTCTTGCAGACAGTACATAGATCAATCCTGTATTTTTTTAAATCTATTCTGCAAATCTATGTCTTTTGATTGGGGAATTTAATCCATCAACATTTAAAGATATTACTATAAAAACTGTACTTTCTTCAACAATTTTTCCTTTAGATTTTGTGTTAGAAAGCAGTCTCTAGTGAAACAGAATCAGTAGAGAGATCTGCAAATATGAGATTTATAAAGGTGTCTCATGCAACCGTGGTAATGGAAGGGTCCAAAATCCATACAGCAGGCTATGAAGCTGGCAGCTCCAATAAAGGTCCGGATGAACTCCACAGGAAAGACTTGCTGTCTGAAGAAGCAGTGAAAGAATCTCTCTTCTTCCTTAAAAGCCTTCTACTGGTTGGATTATCTGATTATGGGAGACATGCCTTAGTTAATTGCAGATGTAATCAGCCACAGATGCAATCAACTAACTGATGATTTAACACATCAGTTTATTTATTATTTTATCAGTTTATTTTGATTTATAAAACAACCACAAAATATCCTTATAGCAATGGTCAGACCAGTGCTTGCCTGTTCAGACAACTGGGCATAATCACTTGGCCAAGTTGACACTAGAACCTAACATCAGAGTCCACCTGTTGTCAACTTGGCAGCTATAAGCATCACCTTGAAATATGCATAATATCCAAATAGAACACCATAACAACCATATGTTTCACCTAACAATAATCAACTTGTCCTGTGTACAAGAAATGCACTACCTCTCTCCAGAATAGGGTGCACATCCTTAGGTAACATTCAAGCTTAAGCTTTATATTCTATGACTTAAATACCATAACATGAACTGTGCAAATTGTGTCATATGATAAGAAGAAAACAAGATATTTGCTTGTATACAAATGCAAACATACTCGTAACAAAACAGGGAAGAAATATTCATATTATCACAGTCCTCATTTCTGTAATTGGTCACATGATCATAGTTCATATTTATCACTACCTTCTTCCACTACCCATTCCATGTTCCCTTTACCCTCAGCAAGCACTTCAGCTGGCTGTGGTTCTTTGCCAGGTGGGGTGACTCAGACATTCATTCCTGAAGTTTGTGGGCCATTAGTAGTCCTGCCTAGATTGGGTTGTTGCAGTTTTCCACTGACTTTAATCACAGGGCATGGTAGCACTAAGAGACACCCTAAGGGATCTCCTGTATTCCAGGAAAACATTTATTTACTTCCATTGTGTAGTTGCAGTCCTATTTCCCCCTTGATAGTCAGGATCAATCACCCCAGACAGAGCAGTGATCCCTTTTCATGCCTGTTGATTCAGAGGCATATGAGAAGCCCAGAGTGGTCAGGTAGCACTTTTAATTTCCAGTTCATTGGAATCATTATTGTGTCTCCTGGTAGGTGCATTCCTCCTTTTAGAATTAAGATCTGTAGATCAGCAGAGCTTAAGGTTTCAGGAATAGGAACCAAAAATTTTCCTACTGAATCACTAGGGGTGATAGCGAGTAGTGCCACTCCCACTTCTACCCCTGGATTCTTGAACCTGTGAATACTGGCTATGGGAGAAACAGCACCATAAAGTGGATGCTGATTCAGAATATACACAGCCTCCTGAAGAACTCTGCCCCATCCCTGCAAGATATTGCCACTTAGTTGGCACCTTAATTAGGTCTTCAAAAGGCCATTCCACAGTTCTATCAATCCAGCTGCCTCGGGATGATGGGGAACACGGTAAGACCAGAGAATTCCATGAGCATGTGCCCATTCCCACACTTCATTTGCTGTGAAGTGGTTCATTGATCAAAAGCAATGCTATGTGGAATACCATTATGGTGGATAGGGCATCCACAAGTCCAGGTGTGGTAGTTTCTGGGGAAGCATTGCATGTAGGGAATGCAAAACCATATCTGAAGTATGTGTCTATTCCAGTTAGAACAAATTGCTGCCCCTTCTATGATGGGAATGGTCCAATGTAATCAACCTGCACCAGGTAGTAGGCTGATCACTTCGCGGAATGGTGTCATATCAGGGACTGAGTGTGAGTATCTGCTTCTGGCAAATTAGGCACTCAGTAGCTGCTATAGTCAGGTCAGCCTTGGGAGTAGAAGTCCATGTTGCTGAAACCATACATAACCTCCATCTCTACCACCATACTCATTTAGTTCATGAGCCTATTGGGCAATGGCAGGAGGAACTGCAGAAAAAAGATGACTTGTATCCACAGGATGGGGCATCTTATCCACTTGATTTTTGAACTTTCCTCTTCTGAAGCCACCCTCTGGTGAGCATTCACATGAAACACAAATATCTTCATGATCTTGGCCCATTCAGAAAGGTCTACCCACATACCTCTTCCCCAGACCTCTTTGTCACCAATTTTTCAATAATGCTCCTTCCAAGTCCCTGACCATCCAGCCAAATCATTAGCAGCAGCCCATGAGTCAGTATTCAAACACACTTCTGGCCAGTTCTCCTTCCACGCAAAATGAACAACCAGGTTCACTGCTCGAAGTTCTGTCCATTGGGAGGATTTCCCCTTACCACTGTCCATTAAGGACATCCCAGAATGGGGTTGTAGTGCTGCAGTTCTCCACTTCCAAGTTGTACCTACATGTCATACAAAACTGTCTGTAAACCAGGCTTGAAGTTTCTCTTCCTCAGTCAACTAATTGTAAGGAACTCTATAATAGGCCATAGTTCTGGTCTGGGAAAGAAAGGGTAATGTGGCAAGAGTGGGTGCCATGGGCATTTGGACCACTTCCTCATGTAGCTTACATGTGCATTCAGGTCCTGCTTGAGCCCTATCTCTAATATACCATTTTCATTTTATGATGGAGTGCTGCTGTGCATTCACAACTTAATGGCTTGGTGGTTCAGACAACACCTACCTCATGATAGGCAACTCAGGTCTCATGGTAATTTGCTAGCCCATGGTTAAGTGTTCAGTCTCTACTAGGGCCCAGTAGCAGGCTAAAAGCTGTTTCTCAAAAGCAGAGTAGTTGTCTGCAATGGATAGTAAGGCTTTGCTCCAAAATCGAAAGGGTCTGCATTGTGATTTTCCTATAGGGGCCTGTCAAAATCTCCAGACATCATCTCTATTAGCCACTGACACTTCCAAAACCATTGGATCTGCTAGATCATAGTGTCCAAGTGGCAGAGTAGCTTGCACAGCAGCCTGGACATGTTGCAAAGCCTTCTCTTGTTCAAGTCCCCACTCCAAATTAGTGGCTTTTCTGGTTACTTGGTAAATTGGCCAGAGTAGCACAACAAAATGAGGAATATGTTGTCTCCAAAATATTAAGAGGCCAACTAGATGTTGTGCCTCTTTTATGATCATAGGAGAGGTTAGATGCAGCAGATTATCCTTCACCTTAGAAGGGATAGCTTGACATGCCCCACACCACTGGACACCTAGCAATTTCGATGAGGTAGAAGGTCCCTGTATTTTTGTTGAATTTATCTCCCATCCCCTGACACACAAATTCCTTACCACTAAGTCTAAAGTAGTTGCTACTTCTTGCTCACTAGGTCCAATCAGCATGATATCATCAATATAATGGACCAGTGTGATGTCCTTTGGGAATGAAAAATGATCAAGTTCCCTGCAAATAAAATGTAATTTAGGACTGGGGAGTTAATATACCCCTGAGGCAGGACAGTGCAGGTACACTGCTGGCCTTGCCAGCTGAATGCAAACAGTTTCTGGTGGTCCTTACGGACAGTTATTGAGTAAAAAACATTTGCCAGATCAACAACTGCATACCAGTTACCAAGCGATGTGTTCATTTGCTCAAGCAATGATACCACCTGTGGAATAGCAGCTGCAATTGGAGTCACCACCTGGTTACATTTATGATAATCCACTGTTATCCTCCAAGTCACATCTCTTTTCTGCACAGGACATATAAGAGAGTGGAATTGGAATGTAGTGGGAATTACCAACCCTCACTACTTCAAGTTCTTAAGAGTGGCACAAATCTCTGCAATCCCTCTATGAATATGGTATTGCTTCTGATTCATTGTTTTCCTGGGAAAAGGCAGTTCTTGTGCCATCCATTTTGCCTTTCCTACCATAATAGTCCTTACTCCATGAGTCAGAGAACCAATGTGGGGATTCTGCCAGTTGCTGAGTATGTAGATTCCAAATATGATTTCTGGAACTGGGAAAATGAGCACAGAATGGGTCCAGAAACTCACTGGATCGATCAACTGTGATATGGACCTGAGCTAAAACTCCATCAATTACCTGACCTCCATAAGCCCCTACTCTGACTACTGGACCAAAGTGACATTTTGGATCTCCATTTTGGAATTAATATCACATAAGAGCCAGTGTTTAATAATCCCTGAAATATCTGATCATTTTCTTTTCCTCAGTTCTCAGTCACCCTGGTAAAAGGCCATAGGTCTCTTTGCAGAATGCTGGGAGGAAGGTTAGCAGTGTAAATTTTAGGCAGTTTAAATGGGTCCTTCCCCAAGCATGCCTGACCCTCCTCTCATTCAAGGGACTCTGTGTCTGCAAACTGTCTCAACTCTGAGAATTGATTAAGAGGCCATGACTCTCTGTTTTTGTAATTCAAATTGGACTTCTATTCACTTGACCTAGAATTCTTCTGTTTATACAGCTCAAATAATAATTTACTAGATGGTTCATCAATTTTTCTTCTAAGGTACTCCATGATCTACTGGTCAATGCCATAAGTCTCTGTGAGTCAGATTATTTTGACTTCTGCTTTGAGTTTGTTGTTCGTTATGTTGGCCCATGCCCACATTATCTATGCTGATTAACTGTCACCACATGGCTTCTGCCAACTCAGGATCTGATCAATTGTGTTTAAGGAGTCCAGCTCAGTAACAGGCAGTTCCCAGAGTAATATCTGTCCTACAGAGAAGGGTGAGTGCAGAGCTCTTCAAGGATCAAGGAACTAGTCTCACAAGTTTATTTCTCAAGATTCTGGTGAAAGATGTGTCTTTTGGACATTCCTGGGATGTGTGAGCAGGTGTTGCGTGATAAACCAACTCTTACATTCCAATATACCTAAGCCTCTGGATCCTCTCATCTACATTATACCAGGGCACTTCTGGCATTCCAGCCTTAAGTAGTGTCCACAGTCTTTGGATCCATGTTTCAGACAACCATCCAAACAAACTGTTAATGCATGTTTTAATCCTTCAAGCTGTAACATTGAATGCAGAATTGCTACTTAGTGGGCCCATATCAATAAATTCAGCTTGATCCAACTTTATATTCCTTCCACCATTGTCCCACACCTTTAATATCAATTCCCACACCTATTCCCTTAATTTCTGTCTATATAGATTGGAAAGTTCATGCAGTCATTTTGGAGTATAGCACACTTCCTCATGAGTCACACTTTGTACCTCGCCTTTCAGGGCCTGTTGGGACTTTAGTATACTTACAGGTCTTGAAGAAAATATGGCAGTGGATCATGAAAAGAAATAGATATATGTTTCAAATCAACTACCTCAGAGCATTCCATTGCAGTTTCATTTGGTGAAACAAGATTAGTCGCTCCAGACAGAGGAGTGAGGGCTCTTTGTCCAGTGGAGGTGGTTACAGAGTTAGCAGGCACTGAAGGGTTAATCTTATTAGGTGCAGGATGGATGGGAGACTCCTCTGGGGAGCGTGGAGGCTGTGAAGCTGTTTCCTCAAGGCATGCTGGAGGTTGGGAAGTTCTTTCCTCAGAGAAGTCCATTAGAAACGTATCTAGCAAAGTTTCAGCAGATTCCAGGGATCCCGTCTCCCCATTGCCATCATTATCAAGCCATACATTACCATCACACATTTCAAGATCCCATTATTTTCCAATCAAATCCATTACTTTAACAGCAGACACCCTACAAGGCTGAGGTTTTAGTTTATGTTGTAAATCTGCTACTCGCACAATAAGTCTTTGTGTCTGGTTTTCAAAGATAGCAAGTCTGCAACCATAGGAAGTAAGATTTTCTTTCAGTACACATATGGAAACTTTTACATCATTCATACAGTGCTTAAGCTTCAATTTTGGAGACTTCAGCTCATCTCTTTCCCTCAACACTGTTTCCAGCATATCTAACAATAACCAGCCAACATCATTAAACCTCTTAATTCCACAAAACTCTGCAAAGATGTCAAAAACATTCTCACCCAGAGCCTTACCTCATATAAGCATACAATTAACAGAGTCTAATAGTGATATTTTGAGCATCTCTTTTGCCAGCTCACCCC
>PVIY010016136.1:0-52314 GCA_004026745.1 Myrmecophaga tridactyla | reverse complement strand
GTCTCACTCAGCATAATGTTCTCAAGGTCCATCCATGTTGTTACATACTTCATAAGTTTATTCTGTCTTAAAGCTGCATAATATTCCATCATATGTATATACCACAGTTTGTTTAGCCACTCGTCTGTTGATGGACATTTTGGCTGTTTCCATCTCTTTGCAATTGTAAATAATGCTGCTATAAACATTGGTGTGCAAAGTGTGTCTTTGCCCTTAAGTCCTCTGAGTAGATACCTAGCAATGGTATTGCTGGGTGATATGGTAATTTTATATTCAGCTTTTTGAGGAACTGCCAAACTGCCTTCCAGTGGTTGCACCATTTGACATTCCCACCAACAGTGAATAAGTGTGCCTCTTTCTCCACATCCTCTCCAGCACTTGTTATTTTCTGTTTTGTTGATAATGGCCATTCTGGTGGGTGTGAGAGGATATCTCATTGTGGTTTTGATTTGTATTTCTCTAATGGCCAGGGACGTTGAGCATCTCTTCATGTGCCTTTTGGCCATTTGTATTTCCTTTTCTGAGAAGTGTCTGTTCAAGTCTTTTTCCCATTTTGTAATTGGATTGGCTGTCTTTTTGTTGTTGAGTTGAACAATCTCTTTATAAATTCTGTATACTAGACCTTTATCTGATATGTCGTTTCCAAATATTGTCTCCCATTGTGTAGGCTGTCTTTTTACTTTCTTGATGAAGTTCTTTGATGCACAAAAGTGTTTAATTTTCAGGGAAAGATATAATTCTTAGCGTCAAAGAGTTTATATTCCAGTTAAAATATATTTGTGTCAGGGCATAGTATAAGGCAGCAGTATTTGGAGTACCTGCCAATTATCTTTGTAAAGAAATAAAAATGCTGGAAAAATTTTTAGAAGTAGATAAATAAAAATTGACCTAGAAAGACCTCTTAGAAGTGATGGTTCTTATAAGTCTTTTGAATAAGAGCATAGCATTGAATAAATAGAGCTCTGAACTAGATTTTTTTGAAGCCATAACAATTTTGTGAACTAACATAGTCCTGGTATTATTTAGCACTTGGGAATAATGTTGAGAAAAATTTGATTATTTTTCTGGATATAAATCCCTTAATTGTTGAAAAGCTGATTACATTGCAAACTTGGGCTCTTTTGTCCTATGAAGGTAGTGCTGGATTGGATTTAGAGATTTTAGGCATATTGTAAAGTAATCATTTGTGTGTTGTGAGTATAAATGTTGTGAATATAAATGCCTGGTTGTGTTCCAAACCCAAGCTTAAGGACCTTCCTTCTTCCTTTATTTTATATTATCTCTGGCTCTTCTCCCCTTCATGAATACTGTTATTGGAAGTGTGCATGTTCAAAGGGCTTTGTAAATTTGTTATCAAATTTATGTTATGCAGTCTGGATAAATAAAGACTATAGGTAGGATAGGTATATCAGAATATTATCCTTGTTAATGTTTACCTTATCAGAAGACAAGTCTTTTCACTTGTAAAAGAAAACTGTTACAAAGGATTTGTTCTTTCCACTTAGTAAAAGGGAGATGCTGGCCTCTCACCTTTCTCATCTTTGTAAGAGCGCCTCCCCACACCCATGTTCTCTCACATGTGTACCTAATAAATTTTCTATCTGCTTACAAAAAAAAGTGAGGTGTTAAAATAGTTTAACGTGTTACATAGAAGGTGTTTGGGAAGTGTTAAAGAGGTTAAAGGGGATTTTTTTATACTGAGCTAAATTTGTATAGGTATAATGTAATTCACATATTCAGAGATTGTATAAAATTCCTAAAGATTTGACAGTGTTCTCACTTGTCCGTGTTATCTCCTGATACTTATCTATATGTTGTTAGACAACAGTATGTTGTTAGTCATGATTTTAGTTACCAATAGAAAAGGCTACAGATCATGGAAACAACCAAATTTACTTATCAGTCACATTACTTTGTTCTAATGCTTCTCTATATGTGGTCAGCCATAAGTCAAAACTTCATCTGCAATTAAAAAGGGACTTTAAAGAGAGAAGCAAGTCAAATATATAAAATTATGTTTTTCCTGTTAATTAACATAACCCTGGTAAATGTGTAAAGGACAAAACCTCTACTATGGTTTGTGGTTGACCTCAATATAAAAAGACTGCCAAATGTTTTTATTTCTGAAAGTAGCTGCATTTAAAAATGCTGATAAGAAAATTAGGGTTAAATTATAGCAGCCAATTTTTACTCTTGAGCTTTAACTGTTATTTTAAAAATCTGAGATGGTTTGCTCCTTGCATAACCTGGTAGTTCCCTGGCACTTTGTGTGACACCTGACACTCATAGTTCTCCAGCTCAGAAAGTCACCCTTACTCCATACAACTGTTAAAAAGCTATAAAAGAAATCAAACTTCAATTAAAGTGTGAATGAAGCTGATCTGGTTAAAACTAAGGTAAATCAGAATACAGGGTAAAAGATAATATTGCCTATATTTTTGAGACTTTAATTTCTGTGTGAGACCAAAGGAAAAGATGTTTATATTGTTCTAAATTTAAATTTTCTGGAGCATATTATCTAATTTAACCTGTCTGGTGAGTTTACTTCAATGACCTAGTTCAGCTTTATTTGACATGGAACCTAGAATAGGGAATAAAAATCTTGATATTCTGTACATGTTAATGTAATTCACTGATGCATTTTGAAGTATTTTGGGCAAAAAAAAAAAAAATCACACCTAGCATTAAACTCTTTCTGTTGTTGAAACCCTGGTGTCTTAGGAATTGGTCACTGAAGTGCAGAGAATTCACCACCTTTGTCTTGTATCAAAATCTTGGTAGAGCATTGCTTTTACAGCACAGTCCTGGAAGATGAAGATATTCAAAACCACAATCTTCACCCTGACAACTCTGTATATTGAAAAAGACACTTCAGAAAGTTGCACTTGGGCAGGCCAAGGTGGCTTAGCAGGCACAGTTCTCACCTGCCATGCCTGAGACCCGTATAAAATTCCCGTGCCTGCCCAGGCAAAAAAAAAGTTGCACTCTAACCTTGCTAGAAAGGACCCTATAAAGTATTCTTATCTATCTCATGTGCAGCTAAACTTTAAGGGTTAATATTTCTTATTTAAAGAAAGCTCCCAACCCTGCCTGAAAACCCATTCCTACTGGATACCTAAAGTTAAAAATTACCAAGGATCAGAAGTAGAAGGCATCTGATCTAGATGGCTAATTGAAGAACCAGGACCAGACCTCATTTTTATCAGATTGAAATGAACTAAATAATGCCTGCTACAATCTTCATTATTATCCTATTGTAATTGAGAATTAAGAATTAACTAATGGTTATGATTACTGAATCATTATATAGATGTTTTTCTTTCTATATTGTAGAAGAGGCAGAAGTTTATACCTGAAATTATGAAACTCAGCTAGATTCATCCTTGTTTATACAGATTCAAGTATGCAAATCTTCAATCAGCAATGTTCCTCAAAACCTTAAGGACATCCAGATACCAGAAACAAACCACAAGATAAGGAACTATCAAACTGAAGCATTTGGAGCCCTGAGACTATCCACAAATCACAAACAACTTATGTAATCTTTTTCTTTGAAAACTATTTCCTGGAAGCATCAAGATGGGACACAATTTGGGCTGCTACCTGAATCCGTACTTCTCAAATTGCACATCTAAGACCCCAAACAAATGCCTTTGTTGCCTTGCAGCTTAGCTTGTTATTTCTGAGTTATGGGGAAATGAAGGCATGGAAAAGAATACTTGGCTGGATGAAAGGTAAGTGGGGAAGGAAAAGTGAAATAAAGGGCACACATGATGCATATGGATATGTATTAACATCTATACAGAAATATATGTGCTATTGTGGTCATGTGGAATATCCAGTGAACTTACACTGAAAAATATATTATGAAAGACATTGTCTTCAAGCTAGATTTGAAAGGAAGGAAATAGTTTTTAGGTGTACAAGAAGGATATGATATGGTATGATATGGTAGTTGAGTACCAGCTCCTGGGTCTAACAGAGGATTTGGGTTCAAAGCCTGGCTCCACCACTAACTAGCTGTGTGCCCTTATCCTGGTTACTTAAGCCCTCTAAGCCTGAGATTCCTGTCTGCTAAATGAAAATAAAAATAGTTTCTGTCTCATGAGTTTATGTGAGGATTAATATGTAGTTGTAAAATGTTCAATACCATGTTCGGTACATAATAATTCAATTAATGTCTGTTATCTTAAGTGAGAATTGTCCCTTCTACCCTCTTCCAAGGAAAGAGTGGAATGTGTAGATTGGGAGAAACAGCAGAGTAAATTAGGAAACAGTGGGTCTGTGGTAGTCGCAATGTAAAATCCATTCCTACTTTTAAAATCCCTAAACTGAAGTAGGTCTTTTTATATGCATTTCTATTTTCTCCTGAGTGGAGACAAACTGTTTATTTATTTATTTATTAAACATAACAACATACAAACACAAACATTCTTACCATATTCCATTCTTGATATATAATCAGTAACTCACAATATCATCACATAGTTGTATATTCATCATTATGATCATTTCTTAGAACATTTGCATCAATTTAGAAAAAGAAATAAAAAGACAACAGAAAAAAATCCATACATACCATACCCCTCACCCTGCCTTTCATTGATCACTAGCATTTCAATCTACTAAATTTATCTTAACATTTGTTCCCTCTATTATTTATTTTTAATCCATATGTTTTACTCGACTGTCAATAAGGTAGATAAAAGGAGCATCAGACACAAGGTTTTCATAATCACACAGTCACATTGCAATAGCTATCTCATTATACATTCATCTTCAAGAAACATGGCTCCTGGAACACAGCTCTACATTTTCAGGCGGTTCCCTCCAGCCTCTCCATTACACCTTAACTAAAAAGGTGATATCTATATAATGTGTAAGAATAACCTCCAGGATAACCTCTGGACTCTGTTAGGAATCTCTCAGCCATTGACACTTTATTTTGTCTCATTTCTCTCTTCCCCCTTTTGGTCGAGAAGGTTTTCTTAATCCCTTCATGCTGAGTCCCAGCTCAGTGTAGGATTTCTGTCCCACATTGCCAGGAAGGTCCACACCCCTGGGAGTCATGTCCCACGTAGAGAGGGGGAGGGCAGTGAGTTCGCTTGTCGTGTTGGCTGACAGAGAGGCCACATCTGAGCAACAAAAAAGGTTCTCTTGGGGGTGAATCTTAGGCCTAATTTTAAGTAGGCTTAGACTATCCTTTGCCGGGATAAGTTTCATATGAACAAACCCCAAGATTGAGGGCTCAGCCTATTGCTTTGGCTGTCCCCAATGCTTGTGAGAATATCAAGAATTCTTCACTCACAAAAGTTGAATTTTCCCCCTTTCTGCAGAGGCAGTTTTGTCTTGGGAGCTTGTCTGATGTAGAACAAGAAGAAGGAGATAGATCAAATTGTAGCGATAAGACTTTTAAAGCTTGAGGGAGCCCCTCAGTAAGGAGGACTTCATCTCAGGTCCACAGTACAAGATCCATAGTTCTTGTGCATATGACTTTAGGGAACTAAGCAGATTTTCTTAGAAACTACCTGAGACCTACCTGCTACCTGAAAATAAAGACTTATCCTTCCTTCCTGTATCCCACCATCCCCTGTCACCCTACCCAAAGCCTCTCCTTTCTAATTTTGCTTTCAATCAGCCATCTAAACTATTTTCCCTGAGGCACAATTTCCCCATTCTTTCTGTTCCCTCCCTCCCACATGAGAAATTCTGGTTTGCCCTGGATTGCTTTTTTGCAGTGTCTGAGTTTTTTCTTTCCTTTTTCTTTTCTTCATGCACCCAGTCCTGGGATTTATGTGGCTTTGTTGTAGCCGGTGGATCACTAATTGACCAGGCTGATGCCAGCAGATCTTTCAAATCCTGAGGGAGAGATGGGGCCACATTTTCAACCACACCTTGAGGCTCCTGATAATTGCATCAGTGCTGCACGTACCTATGTGGAAAATTCATGTGGACTGTCAGGCTTGGGGTTAATTGGTTTCACCTATGTCTCAAGAGAGCAGAGTCCTAGCGCACAGGCTCCCCTGATACAGTGCTTGAACCAGCTTCACTCCAAGGGGAGTGGTGTTCTGAAGGAAAGCAATTCCTTTTACTCTACCCCTTTCATCTATTTGAACTCACACGCCCATCTCTGGCTCCAGCCCAATGGGACAGAGATGAAATCATAAACGTTTTCAAACTCAGTTAATTGTTCATTGATATCCAGGAGTGGCAGTTATATGAAGATCCCCTTTTCACAGCAGGTCAAAGCTGGAATTTGATTATGCTTTGGAGGGTGTGGTTTGCCTTTTTAAATTCCCAGCAGTGTATTTACCGGTGTTGAGTTGCCTAGAGTAGCCCAAAGTGCCCTTAATTAATGAGGGAGGAGCACTTGTCCACATATATAGAGGCAGGAGTCTGGCACTGGGAAAAGTCAAACCAGTTCTGCACAATGAAGAAGCAGCTTAAGATGGAAGCAGCTCCACACTGTGAGCTAAGTGAGTAGCCAGCAAGAATATGACAGCCCAGGGAAGTTGCCCAGTTGAGACATGGAAGGGTGATAAGCATGGCTCCAGTCACTATTTTCTGGTTGCAGCAGAGGATCCCAAAGGAAAGGTTCTGATCTAGAAGGACTTTGTCAAACCTTTCTGAAGCTCCAGAGATGCACTGTAGAAAGATTCAGTGTCTCAGAACTAACTTTTACATTTTTTTCCCCTCTCTGCAGGATAAATTCTATGGAAACAAGTCCACCCCAGGAAGCTGATGAGGCCACCCCCCCACCCCCCCTTTTTTTTCGTCCCTAAGTTTGTTTTTATTTTGTTTGGGCTTTTCTTTTTGCAGTTCACTCTTCTTTCCTCGTATCTTGGACTCTTTTATTAACTATTGAAATTTTCTCCTAGCACTTTTTACATAAAGAAGTTGAATGGGGTTTATGCTTTTTCTTTCTTGGCCTACAATTGTCTAGATAATCTCGGCTGTGTTTAATGCTAGAGTGGCCAGAATGTTTTTTTATTGCTGTGAACGACATTGTAGAAAATTAGGGTGATAAGTCAGATCATTTATTTCTCTCCTCTTAAGCACGGCGAGTCTTCAGAGCGACTGACACTGGGGCTGTGATGTTGAGGCTGGGCAAAGAGTGGAGTTGTTTCTGGGTAGGTGGGGATAAAGCATAGGGAAGAAGTGAGGGTGGGATGGAGGAAAACAATAGATTAGAGCGGTTTGGGAGTAGGCAACTGATGCAGCCCAACTGGCTGCACTAGCTGATGTTTCGTGGTTCCTCCTAGGTGTGGGGTGTTTTTGGTGGGGCAACAGATATTATGATGTGGCTCTGGGGGCGAGAGGAAACTGTCCAGCCTGGTGACTTTTTACTTTATAGGATACAGCAGTGCCATGTCCCCACGCAGAAGGAATTCCAGTACCTGAAAATGAGGCCGCGGCCAACTACAGCAGGAACCTTATCCTTCCCGAGGGTTGCCCGAGGGATAAGACTCCCAAATTCAAGTGTGGAGTACGTCCGACTCCTCCCACAAAGCCAATCTGCAGGCTGCGGCTCCAACTCCGGCCGCCCCAGGTCCGCCCCTAGCCTGACCTCGGGATGGGCGGAGCTTCTCGGTATACTCCCAGCGGCTCGCCACGCGCGCCTGTCGCTGCGGGGAATCCAGCCAATAGAAATGCGTGATTGCGGCCGCTTCAGCCAATCGCGGAGCGTGTAGGGGCCTGGCTGCCTTTGAGTTGGCTCTAAGCATATGGACCCTCGGGCGCGGGGTCTGCCAGTCAGGTGGTTGCAGAGCGGGTAAGGCTATAGGTCAGGGTCAGGGGTCACGCGGGCGCTCTGTTTTCCCCGGAGGGCGGTGAAGGGCGCTGGGCAGCTCGAGGGCCGGCCTGAGAGCTGGCGCTGGCTGCCTATGGGACACCTGGGGCGCCGTGCGTGGCTGCGAGGGGGAGGTACGGCAGGGAGGGTAGGCAGGCTCTGAGGCGCCCGACGCGGGTCTCAGGTGGCGGTAGGAGCCGCACTGTTCGAAGGAATCCCGGGAGGAGGGGGCCAGGGAGCGCCGCGGCCTGGGAGAAATGGCCGAACCTCAGACTGGTCAGGTCGCAACCCTAAAGATCCACGATGGAGCAGGCGCTGACCCGTTTCGACGCCGCGTCAGAGAACTGGGAGGCACAGGACAAGGCTCCCTGCGGCCGCCTTGGTCGGCGGAGCCTTGGGGCCTCCGACTACCCTCTCTGTGGGGCTTCCACATGCCCAAGTTCAGCAAAAAATGCCTTACAGTCCCCCTACCTCTTGTGCAGGGCTGGGCAGGCTGCTCGGTGCTTGTGTGTAGATTGGCTTTAGGGCTGTTTGTGTTGTTCCTTGGCCCTCTGAATTTCACGCTTCAGGAGATGGGTATTTTTGTAGGAGCATATTGCGCACGATATTTAATTGGTGTAGATACTCCCAACAGTTTGGATTCATATGTTCCTACTTTTAAAACTATCACTTTTTATTACTGGATTTCTTTGGGTTCCTTTTTACTTTTGGTTTTCCCAAATTCTCTACCTCACATAACAAACGATTCCAAAGAACGTCATTAGGGAAGAAGTTGAGGAGCCTGGACTTGATTTTTCTTGCGTGTAAAATGGAGATTTTCTGATGTTCTCTTTGACTGCTTCAAACGGTTATTATGAAGTTAAAGGAATGTGACATCTTTTAAAAATAGAAAGCAAAAGCAAAAAGTATATGGAAGGAGAGGCAAGGGTGACAGGCCTGTAGAAACTTTTGCTGGCCACAATTCAGTGAATGTTGGTGAAACCAGGGGAAGCTATGTTTACACTGACTCCTGTGGAATCTAAAGACAGATTGGTTTGCATCACTTCTGGGCTGTAGAGACCTCTGAGCAAATCACTGGTTAGCTTTTTAGTTTTTTTTTTTTTTTTTTGCTTCCACATTCTTAAAATGGGAACAACTTTATATGGTTGTTCGTAAATGCTAAGTGAGTTAAGGCACATTAAGTGCTTAGAACAATTGCTGGCTTATAGGAGTTATTTTCTTTTACCTACTGTCCTCAAAGATGGGTAAACTAAAGAACTCTGGCCTTATTCTTTGCTCAGAATTCCATGAGACTCTTGTCAATGAATCCTTAGGCCTGTGTGTTTTCCTGCTAATTCATCATCTTCCATCTGAGGTTGGGGGATATTTACATATAACTAGAGGATTTCTTCTGGATATTGCATCATTAAGTATTCATGTTGAAATCTGTCGCTATTCTAGGTCATCTATTGTGATAGCTGGGTTTGGGTAAATGAAACCTGAGAACTTTGGCTGTTTATTTATTGGGTAATGTTTTATTCACAGACTTGAACTAGGCAGTTTATTTTGGACCCAGTACCAAAAACTGCCATGATTGCAGCATAACGTGGTTTCTCATGTTCCCGGAATGGCTGTGGGATTCTGGAGGGGAATTTCTAGGGCAGCCTGGCAGCATTTCTTATTAATGAATGGGGAGTTTGGTATGAATCTAATCTTATTCTTCTGTTAGGAAATTAGCAGAGGTTCTTTTGGATTACTTGACAGAGCTAATAAGCAGCTTTGATTTATTGTTACTCAGTGGAGTGAAAGTTAAGGAATGGTATCCACAAAGTAGAGATGCTCTCTGTTTGTATTTCAAGAGGTTGGCTAGGTGTTATTGAATTAAAGACATCTTTATTCCCTGTATCCTCACCATATACATTTATATATGTCTGTATGTATATACATATGTATGTATATGTATAAATGTCTGCTATTAGATTTATGGGTTTAAAATCCCTTTCAAGGGACTATCTTGGAGATTCTGATGGAAGACTTTTGTTTTCTAATTCTCCCCTTCCAAGGATGCCCCTGTTTATATGCTTAATACTACTGGGAACAAATCACAAAATGAGGAACTTTTGAATTTATGAAAAAGAGAGTATCGCTTACTGCAAAAGTATGCTGACCAGATTTGGCTAAAGTATAGGTGGTATTCATTTTGTTATTTAGCTTTGCAACAAGACAATTTATTATTGTTTTAAGATTGAAAGTTGGATGTTGTCATGGTGAGAGTAGAGGTAATGAAAGGAGAATGCTACAAGGTAATTATTAAGGTTTTATCAGGTTCCAAAGAGCAAAAGGAGATATGCATGAGGCTGGAGAATCTTTGTAGTATGTGCTGACTGACTATGTATAATTTTTCTTTGCTTTGCAAAAAGAAACTTCCAGGAAAAAATGTACTACTGGTGAACTGCTTGGAAGGAAGTTCAGAGGAAGTGCGCATAGTGACGGTCGGGAGGGACAGAGCCCAAGCTACAGTCCCTGGGATTAATACTTAGCGACCCTGAAATGTGGACAGTCAGGGAGGTAGGGAAGCTGGTTAAGTATCTGAACACTGAAGAGAAAAACTGAAGGGTTCCTTTTAGCGGTACCAGGTCCTTCCAATTCTGCTGCTGCTGGTTGATGAGTGATATTTTTGTCTAGAAGGCCAGTACAGCCTGGGCCCGTTTCTCTCAGCAGTTATCGTCTTTGACACCCAGACAGCTGGCTTCGTTATCATTAACTGTGCTCTTCTCCACATCTTACTCCTTCTTCCCTCTTGCTTCTTAACATTTTCTTTTTCTTTCTTTCTCCTTAGATGGGTCTCAATGTCAGGTTTTTCTTTCAACCACAAAACAGAGTTTCAGAAAGTCCAACTAGGGTAAGAAATGGCAAACTGGTTGTTAGCTGAAAATTGTGGTTCTTTGGGAGACAAAACAAACCCAAAAAACTTCTCCAATTTTGGTATTATTACTGTGGCGTATAAGTTAGTAAAACAAAGAAACAGTCTGAGTGCTGGTATCTTAATGGCCACTGTGTCAGAGAGAGAGCTAGACAGAGGCCCTGATATGTGCTAAGCACCTTGTACAATAGCAGCACTGTTTGTACTTTATGATCTGGGCATGTTTTTGTGGCTTTTGGTTGAAAACATTCTAATATTTTCAGGTAGAAAAGATTAGAGTTTTGAGGCCTTTTTCATAAACTAACACCAGATAGGATTTTTACTTTGTTCCTTTCTTCGGTCTTGAAGTAGTTATAATCAAGTATTCACCTGTCTTTTCTTCATTTTATCATTTTATATCAAAATCATTTTAACAAGAGAGAAATAGGATAATCTTAAACAAATTGAAAAATAATAATTCCAACCTTCACATCCTCAAGAATAATTTGGAAATTCACAGGCTTTTCTGAACTTTTTGTCTTCCCTCATTCCTAGCAGGTACAGATTGAGTTTTGGAACCAGTTTGCAATTAGTGGATATCCTTAAATACAAGGCTCAGAAAATGGTGCTTCTTCATTGACTTAGAATGGAAAAACAGAGAAAGTAATACATTTCTCATTTTTAAAAAAAGTGGCCAATAATCCTCCTTATTAAAATAAAATATATAAGGTTCAGAAAACAACTCTGTCTTAACCTCTTGAATATTTCAAAAAGAGGTTTTTGTTGACTCCTAATTATCCAGAGGGCAGGAGCTCACCTTCATGAAGATCTTGCTCAACAGGTATTAGATTAATAGTAATGGTTTAATAGGAACATTAAGTACTTTAACCTTAAAGTAAACCTCTAGGGAAAAGAGAATTTCAGAAAGATCTGGGAATATTTACATTTTATAGTTCAAATGGGATTTTTCAATCACAACTCCTTGTTATTCTCTAATAAATACCTTGATGTTATTTTTAAAAGACGTGATCTGCGCTCTGGCGTTTTTCACTTTAATTCATACTGAACAGTGTCTGAGGGACACTTCAAGAGTGAGCTTTAAACATTCCTGCTGGCATTTATCTAATCAGATACTTCTATGCAAACATTTTTCTGGCTGCTTCTATCAAAGTTGTTTTTCTGTTTAAGACTGGTTTTACTGAGATGGAGGAAGAGAGAAAAGAAGGAAAGAATTAGACGACTATGTTCAGAAACACTACTAAACTTTGCAGTTAATTTTAGGGAGACCTTTGCAACATTGAATACAACTTGTAAGGTCAGTGAAGCAGTACCAGGTCCTTCGCTCTCTATGAGAATTTTATAAGAAAAAATTATTTCAAACTTTCCTGGGGGCAATATTCTAAACAGACTTACTTGGTCTATCCAAATTATTTTTCCAGATTCTTCTAAATGTTAAGAGAAAGTGCAGAATTGTTGTTAATCAAGATTTATTATATAGGTAGTATGTGGGTTTTTTTGGTAACTTTTTATTTTGATACAATTTCAAATTTGTGGAAAATTTACAGGAATAGTGTAAGGAAAGAGATAATTTCCAGACAGTGGTCAAAATAATGGTAGCAGTATGCAGTGGGTGCCTTGGTGGAACATGGAGCAGTGCCATGGAACCCAAATTAGGAAGTCATGAAAGGCTTCCCTGAAGAGATGATTTCTAATTCTCTGTGTTCAGGTGAAATCTTCAGATCATAATTTCCAGAGCATGGTGATTTGGACATTAAAATAATCTAATGATGACTTAAACTTAAGGCAATAAATGCCTTCAAACTGGATAGCTCCAGATCTCTGATTATCACTGCAGAAGCTTTATCAGAGAAACTTTATCAAACATCCTTAAATTGATCATTGAGAAGCCTTTGTAAGTGCAGAAAGCTATATATGTATTCAGCAAAAGGTATTCCCTTCACCCAAGCCTGTATATGCCCCGCATACCCCTTCCCTTCTTTAGGGAAACCCATTATTACCAGTTTCTGGCATGTCCTTTGGAGATAGTTTGTAGGTATGTCTGTTCTCTTTCTCCCTCTTTCTCCCACCTTCTCACCACCCCCACTCTTGTTAGCCTACTGTTCTGTAAATTTTTTTTAACTTGACAGTGTACTGGGAAGATTGTTTCTGATCAATTCATATAGATCTGCCTTTTTCTTTATAATGGCTGCATGGTGTTCTGTCCTGTGAATGTACACAGTGTATTTAACCAGTTCTCTGCTAATATCTAGATTGTTTTTGATAGTACAAACCAATGCCATGGGAAATATCCTCTCTAGGACACATACCTAAAAATACACCCACAGACATTTGAAGTTATAGATGGAAAATGTAATCTTATTAGCATTTTATCTTAAAAAACAATCTTACAACTTGTGATAAGGAATGGAATAAAGTGGTTGTATTACATTTAACCATGAGTGCCATTTTTTTTTTCAGTTGTTGATCAGGTTATGATTAGGGGTAAGCTAGGACATCAGAGTGGTATTAATGGTAATTATGAATGTATTGCTTGGTTGATTGTGGTTGCTTGTGTCTTAATTCTGGATTTTTTCCTTAATGTAATAAATGACTGAAATGGCCTAGTGGTATGGTCCTAGAGAGCAAAACTGCTTCCATATGGATCACAAATTTTTATGGGAACTAAAATACTGTGTAATAACACCAGGCATAAGAGACCTTTTCTATTTCTGGCTCCAATTATGTTCCAAAGACTCTGCAAACAGTGGAACTTGCGGTTTGTGACCAAAAGCTTTGATGAGAAAGTTGATTCTAGAATCCATTTTCTCTCCAGTAATAATATATTATTGAGATTTCAGAAAGACAAAACTTCTTGTACTTCATTAGCTCTGTGTATATAGAAATGATGACTTTAGAATACTAATAATTAAAAATTTTATCCTGTAATGTTTCTGTCTAAAGTTATTTTAGCTGTTAACCTTTCTAGAATACAGACTTGGGGGGAAAATGCTGTGTAAGAGAAGGTGACACTTTATGTGACATTCCTATTTCAAGTATTTACTTGCTTTTTAAGTATAATAACTTTTTAAAGTATTTTGGATGGAAATCTTCCTCAAAGTTATTATACTTCTGTGCCTTCTTAACCAGGACATCAAATACCTTTACAAAAGTAATACAACTTAATCAGTTCTTGGTGATTCAGGGCCATCACTAGGAATGTGAATTATTGTATTCTTAATAATGCTCTTCTTCATTGAAGTATAAGGACTCATTGCCTCATACCAAATGGCCCAAGATCAATGTGTTTCTTGAGTCTTTCTGATTCTTCAATGTGTCAAGTTCCCCTTTTCCTATAAAAGCCATAGTTCTAGATCTGATTTATGTTTTCTAACTTGTTGTAGGTTGGGGTAACTTAATAACCTAGCTTAGAATTATATGGAAAGCAAAAGTCATTAGGTTCTGGGTGGGGTGAAAGGGCTGTCCCAAGTACCTACTGCTACTCTCAGTGGTCAGATATGTAAATGTCATTGAGGTGAGATGCTGTTATAACTGGCTGTGAGAGGGGTTGGATTTGGTCAAATTATTGGGGTCTCTTGGCTGGTAATTAACCAAATAGTGGCTCAGAATTTGACAGGGGAGACATGGCTAATACACACACACACATATATATGTATTAATAGTTTAACTTTTTTATTGTATAATATATATACAAAGCAAAGCAAGAAAAAAGCAATAGTTTTCAAAGCACTCTACAACAAGTAGATCCCAGAGTTTGTCATGGGGTACCATACCATCATCTCAGGTTTTTCTTTCTAGCTGCTCCAGAATATAGGAGGCTAGAAGGAATAAACATCTTTTTTTATCATCACAATCAACCTTTTTTTCTTTTTTGTGAAAAATAACACATATATAAAAAAAGCAATAAATTTCAAAGCACAGCAGAATAATTAGTTGTAGAACAGATCTCAGAGTTTGGTATGGGTTACAGTTCCACAATTTTCGGTTTTTACTTCTAGTTGCTCTAAGATACTGGAGACTAAAAGAAATATCATTTTAATGATTTAGCAATCATATTTGTTTGTTATATCCAACCTTCTCAGTATAAGTCCACCATCACCTTTGATTTTTCTGTCCCACTCTTTAGGGGAATTTGGGCTATGGCCATTCTAACTTTTTCATGTTGGAAGAGGCTGTCAGTAATATGGGATAGGGAGATATATCGAACTAGCTGATGTTCTGGAGAGGCTGGTCCCTCTAGGTTTCAGGACTTATCTGGTCCAGGGACCCATTTGGAGCTTGTAGGTTTCTGGGAAGTTACCCTAGTGTACGGAACTTTTGTAGAATGTTATATATTGCCCTAGGTGTTCTTTAGGATTGTCTGGAATGGTTTTGGTTGGGGTTTCACAAGTTATGATAGGTAGTCTAACTGAAGCTTGCAAAAGAGTGATCTCCAGAGCAGCCTTTTGGACCCTATTTGAACTCTCTCAGCCACTGATATTTTATAAGTTACACATCTTTTTCTCCCTTTTGATCAAGATGGAATTGTTGATCCGATGGTGCCAGGGCCTGTCTCATCCCTGGGAGTCATCTAATATTTAATTATAATATAATATTTTATATTGGTGACTAGAGAGGTAAAAGATTGTTTTCCCAAATTAGTAGTGGTGGGGTGTTTTAGGAAGATAAATGGACTTTTTAAAAAATGTTTTAATATTTTTATTGCTAAATCAACGTACAAAGATACAAACATTCCATACATGGGGTACAATCACAAGGTCATCACAGTTGTGTATTCATCATCATGATCATTTTTTACATTTGCATCACTCCGGAAAAAGAAAGAAAAAAGGAAAAACTCATACATACCATACCCCTTACCCCTCCCTCTCATTGACCACTAGTATTTCCATCTACCCAATTTATTTTAACCCTTGTCCTCCCTATTATTTATTTTTATCCATATTTTTTACTTATCTGTCCATACCCTAGATAAAGGAGCATCAGACACAAGGTTTTCACACAGTCACATTGTAAAAACTGTATCATTATACAATCATCTTCAAGGCTTCTGGTACAAGCTCAGCAGTTTCAGATACTTCCCTCTAGCCACTCCAATACACCATAAACTAAAAAGGGATATCTGTATAATGTGTAAGAATAACCTCCAGGATAACTTCTCGACTCTGTTTGAAATTTCTCAGCCACTTATACTTTATTTTTTCTCATTTCTCTCTTCCCTCTTTTGGTCAGAAGGGTTTTCTCAATCTCTTGATACTGGGTCCTGGCTCATCCCAGGATTTCTGTCCCACATTACCAGGGGGATTTTACACCTGGGAGTCAGGTCCCACATTGTGTGTGGATGGGTGGGTGGGTGGGGATGGGGGTGTGGGGGGGCGCAGTGAGTTCACTTGTCGGCTTAGAGAGGCCACAGATATATGGACTTTAAAAATCCCTTTCATGCCCGAATTCTGTAATTCTGTGAGATAAGAATAGATACATTCGTAGATAGAAAAATTACCCCCAAATCAAAGTAGAGGGTTATTCAGATAGGAGCAACAAAAGGACGGGTGGAAGAATACAAAGCAGTATGTGATGGCCAAGAGGAGTCTTCATAAATTTTTCAGTAGGATAGTTATGATTGGGATCTGGCAGGGGAATGGTGTCAGTATATATTCCCTTGTCTTTCTCCTAAATTTGGAATCAGCTGAGAAGTAGATTCCATTATCAGTAGATCGAATTTTTTTTTTTTTAATCAGCGTTATTGGTAAGGCAGACTGGAGAATATGGCCTAGTTCTGACAAATGGGCCAAATGGGTTTGCTAATATTACACCAGTCAGGTTTTTAGCTATTTGGGATAAATGCATCATTGCTAATCTGGAGGCAGAGGTAGAAACTGGGTGATTTTCAGGCAGCCTCCCTGTGGATACTTACTAAAAAGTGTTTGTCTGCTTCACTGAATTACCTTTTCCTTTAATTTGGTTTTGAAGTCTTGCAAGCAAAAATGTAATTAAGGCTTTTCCATTTTGGTTAAGTATGTCTTAATCATATCGTGAAATTGCAGTTATTTTCAAGGTTATTTAATTTGGTAGAATTATTCTTTTCACATAATAAGGGTTCAATCATACAGAATAATAAAATGCTAATTCTGAATTTGTCAGTTTGTTCTTGCTAATTTCTTTCCTTCCCTTTTCTTCTTTCTAGAATCCTATACTAAGAACTCAGGCACTCAGGTGTCCACCATGGTATTGGGTCCTGAGCAGAAGATGCCAGATGGTAATTTACAGTTTTGTGCTGTTGTCTAATTTTTATTTGAAATTAGGCTAAAATCAGGAATAGGAATTTATAATGTTTTCTCTCTCATTGTCTATTTCAATAAAAATTGCCCTCCATTTCCTCTTTCCCAGTGAAAAGTGTCATGGAAAACTGCTCCATTCAAAAGTCACCATCTGGTTTCTGTAGCAGTAATGCTTGCAAGGGCAATGCAATATTATTACCAGACTTTGCACAAAAAACCCAGGAGTGCTACGGCAACTCCCTTTGGCTGTGCATGACATTCGTGATGTTTCATTTGTGGATGGAGCAATGAAATACATGGTGACTGCCTTCTTTCTACTCTGTATTTGATTGGTTCTTCTTGAGTGCTTTGGCTAATCCTTCCTAATTCTAAACTTTCCTTTTGGAATTTATATTTCTTTTCAATGATTTTGTCCTCAACTTGGGGCCACTTAATTTAATGTGAGTCAGCTCCCTAAACAAAGAAAGCTTTTGTTTTTCTAACTGGTAGTCAGAAAGACATCTTGGAAATGCAAAGATTAGATTTGTGTGGCTCAAAATAGCCGTTTGGTGGCAGCAGCAAACTGGGCTTTGTATGTATCTGGCAATTAGCCCTCTTCTCCCAGACTCTCCCCTCCTCTGCGTTTAAGATTAACTGCGAATTGCTGGACTCAGGGAAAAAGATATCAGTCTGCGATGAGCCCACCTGTCACGAGGCTGCCCAGTGCGAGCACCACATGACCCACAGCTCT
This sequence comes from Myrmecophaga tridactyla, assembly GCA_004026745.1. Taxonomy (NCBI): domain Eukaryota; kingdom Metazoa; phylum Chordata; class Mammalia; order Pilosa; family Myrmecophagidae; genus Myrmecophaga; species Myrmecophaga tridactyla. Next base: position 34,618 of record PVIY010016136.1, on the reverse strand, counting down.
TTACTCTAAATCTTAGTCAGGACGCAGAGTTCCTGCTTAGTGGTTTCCCTGCAGCTTCAGTTTAGCTGAGCTGTGGTAGGCTTTTGCAACTTGCACATTTTTTGAGAAGCCTAACAGAGATAGAATGTCCAAAAACGATTCTTTGAGTAAGTTCTACCAAATAATGGGAGGCCGGGTGGGAGGAAGGGAAGTGTTCCAGTAGACAATCCTAATACTTTTAAAAGTTAGGATTTTAAGTTACCAATGAAACTGGTCTGGTTATGTTATATTTTGAGCTGTTAGATATCACTGTTTGTAGAGGGAAATGAAATGATTCTAAAAATTAACAAGCAGGAATAAAAAGAAAACCATTGTGAGATTAGTGTTAAGTGACTGGGGGACAAGGGTGAAAGAGAGATTTTATTGTACTATTTGAATATTTAACTGTGTTGTAGGTATTATCTATTTGAAAGTAATTTTTTAAACAATAAATTAAAACTATTAAAAGATACTGAGCTAGTCAAGCTGGATATATTTGTGCATTTATGTGTTTTCAAAATTAAAAAAATAAGGATGAGTTTTTAGTATATTTTGTTTATTTTTATTAATTATTTCTCAAATCTGTTAATTCAGATGATATTTCTGGAGACCATGGGGACACTGCGAGTCTTGGTGCCATCAACCCTGCCTACAGTAACTCCTCTCTTCCACAGTCCACAGGGCCCTCAGAGGAGCCCTTCACCACCTACTTTGATGAGAAGATCCCCATTCCTGAGGAGGAGGTTGGTGAGAAATCCTTGGAGGAGAACAGTATTGTCTAAGGAAAACCTCTGGGTGAAAATGCTTCTGGACAACTCAAGATCAATAGCTTCAGATGTAATTTTGGCAACCAGTCTATGAAGACTGAATTTTTCTAACCAAAATAAAATAAGAATTGTTAAGAAAAATAAGGGACTTGAATATAAATCTGTTAAGTTACAACAGTGAGCATTTTTGGTCGGGAAAGTATGAATTTCATGTTTCCTTTTTTTTTACCATGGCTCTTCCATTTAGGTAGTGATTGGAGACAGAGGTGCTGATATTGTTACTCTAGTTTTAGAATGAGAGGCTAATGGAAAGAGCAGGTAAGGAGCAAGCTCTCATTTAGACAGCCAAACAGAAGTGGCTAGATTAGTGATAAGTTAAGATGGAAGTGAAACTTGGACACATGTAATAAAACAGCATCCTAAATCCTTTGATTTTGTGAAGCTGATATAGTTGCTTCATATGTGAGAAAATAACATTAGATGAGTAGTTTGGAGGTGATAGTCTGCTTGATCTTCTTTTCCTTTCCTGTACAGTATTCTTGTTTTAGCTTTCGTAAACTCTGGGCTTTCACGGGACCAGGCTTTCTTATGAGCATTGCCTATTTGGATCCAGGAAACATCGAATCTGATTTGCAGTCTGGAGCAGTGGCTGGATTTAAGGTGAACTTCTAGTCCTGCCCCCATCCCTTTTACACACCCATAATGCACTGTCACCATTCTTTCCTCTACCCAGCCTGTCTGAAAGCAGCCTTGGATTACATACAGAATACTTCATTGACAATTTCACTTTCCCATGTAGTCTCTTCTTTTATCCATGTAGTTTTCCTTGAACAAAGGAAGTATTTACCGTGTTCACAGATGGGAGATATTAAATTAGCTCAGAAATGTTCAAGGTGACTTAGCAGGTCACGTGCAGAACTTGACTGAGCTCCAGTCATTAGATCCCTAAACTGGGCTCTTTCCTGAATGTAGTGTTTCCCATTTACATTGCCAAACAAGCAAACAAAAACCCAGTTGTCTTCTGAGTGTCATGTGAGAATTTTGTTGTTTTCTAGTTGCTGTGGGTCCTTCTGTTGGCCACCATCGTAGGGCTCCTGCTCCAGCGCCTTGCTGCTAGACTGGGAGTGGTCACTGGGCTGCATCTCGCTGAAGTGTGTCATCGACAGTATCCCAAGGTGAGCAGTGGACTGTGTTGTTTGTTCATTCACCATATCACCATATCGTAGGAAACTGTCTGGCAATAAGTGCTGGCCCCACTGCATACTGAGACAGTGGAGGAGTTGGGAGTCAGAGCCCTGAGACTAGGAGTCCCAAGGAAAATTCTTCAATCCCTCTTGTTGCCAAGCCACATTTCTCCCTGCCTTGAAAATCCAACCGGAGATTCACTTTTTTTCCAGAAATTTCCTTGGAAAAATTCTGTTTGAGTAAACATTTACCATTCATCCTACCAGCATCTGGCCACATTTGGATCATAGTGGGTGCTCTTGCTAAGTACTGTTAGTCATGCATCCATGTAATTTCACTAGTTTGCTATATTGTTTGTATTGTTTTTCTTTTTTACTTGACTTTGTCTCATCACTTTGAAAAAAATAACATCTTTTTCCTTTTTATCGCAGACTAAATGTGGCAGGATTTTTGGATTTGCTAATAATTATTTTTCAATTTACCTTAACCCTGGGGGTTACACTGTCCTGTTCTGACCTTTACAGCTCCCTTCTAGACATTTTGGTCCTTTCTTACTCCCACCTAAGGCGGGAATCAACACTATGTCTGGAAGATATTTTTAACCTTGCTTCATCTTTAAATGAGATATTCGTTTTACCTCTAGTTTGGCCTAAGTGTTTAATCTCCTTTCCCTGCCATGAGCAGTAAGTATCCTTGTCTGCTCTTCAAAAAATGTTTATCACTTTTATAATTTATAATTTCTTTTAGTTTATCTTTCTACAGGTATTTTTTTTTTAGAGTTAAACCAGGTTTTGACTCCTTTACTGACCCTGATTGATTCTTAGCTTAATTTCTTTATCAGTAAAATGGGAGAAAATAATGCCTGTCCAGTAGGGTTGCTGCAAAATTTAAGAAGATAATGTACATAAAATGCAGAGTACAATGTCTTCTCATACACAGTAGGAACCTCCCTAAGTATTAATTTAGTTCTCTACTTTTCTGCCTTTTTTTATCATTCCTAATATGGAAAGCAAGGCTTTACAAAATGTTTTTTTTTTTTTTTTAACTTTTTTAATTGTATAATATAGCATATATAAAAAGCAATAGTTTTCAAAGCACTCTTCAACAAGTAGTTACAGGACAGATCCCAGAGTTTGTCGTGGGCTATCATACGATCCTCTCCGATTTTTCCTTCTAGCTGCTCCAGAATATAGGAGCCTAGAAGGAATAAATATTTTTTTTTATTATCACAATTGACTTTTGTCTTCTTTTTTGTGAAAAATAACATATATACAAAAAAGCAGTAATTTTCAAAGCACATCACCATAGTTAGTTGTAAAAAATATTCAAGTTTGGCATGGGTTACAATACCACATTTTTAGGTTTTTACTTCTAGGTGTTCTAAAATACTGGAGACTAACAGAGATATCAGTTTAAATGATTCAGCATTCATATTCATTTGTTAAATCCTATCTTCTCTGTAAAACTCCACCATCACCTTTGATCTTTCTGTCCCTTTCTTTAGAGGTGTTTGGGCTATGGAAGCATATGTCAGTAATATCGGGTAGAGAGATGGAACTATCTGATGTTCTGGAGAGGCTGGGCCTCTAGGTTTCAGGACTTACCTGGTCCAGGTACCCATCTGGACTGGAAAGTTACTCTAGTGCATGGAACCCTTGTGGAATCTGATATATCTTTCTGCAGGTATTTTAACAATTGTTTTTAGTAACAAGAAGTTTTTGGGAAATAGGTGTTTTTCCTGACCTCAGTGAGCCAGCATTAACTAAATTTGTCTTTCAGCTGAATTGTTTGGTCAGATTAGTTTCCTACTTTGTATAACCCCAGCTAGTTCTGACCACTTTTTCCTGCAGTCCTTTGCATATCTGTTCTTTTTCCCTTGCTATGTATTACCACATTAAAGATGACCACTCAGCTTTTTCATGTTTGTTTTATCTCCTCAGTTAAAAGACAAATCATTCTCTGTTCTCTTCTGACCCACTTTTAAAAAAATTTATTCTTTTTATTTAAAAAATTAAATGAAAAGACAACTGGTAATCCCGTTCTTTAGAAGTGTTCTGTCAGCTTAATTGAGAATAGTATAGAATTGACATTATGAGACTTTCATAGACTGAGTGGATCTAAATTAGGAAGAATTTGTGACAATGGGGATAGTTTCCTGATGGTTGATTATTTAAAAATCTACATTACCATAGTTGAAAATTTTCTCTGAAACTAGTCGTATATAACAGAAAAACGTCCTGTCTGCCTGGTTTGAAAATCATAACCAACAAAACATGCCTTTTTCTTTTGCCAAATGTAATATAAGAGAAGGGAAAGTTTTTATGATGATTTACTGACTGAAAAGAAATTCTTCGTCTTTGGAAATTAGACAAGCCTTGATGGCATTAAAAGCCATCATGGGTTCACTTCAGGTTTAGGGCTTAGTTTAATATCCTTGTTCATTTACAGGACTGAAATACTCTTAATTAGTTGTCTCTGTGTTTGTTCTTCGTTTTCTTTTGAATAAATGTCCTAAGGGCATTTGAATAGAGTATAGTCTCGCTTAAAAAGTGTGCCCGAATCCATTTTTGATCATATTCACATCTTTTATTTCCTCTAAAAAGTACTTTTTTTTGACTGTGAGCAATTGCAAAGCAATTATTTATGAACAGGGAGTCTCGTCTCCAAAGAGATGAGTTCCCTATTTAGATTTTCAGTCTGTTTATATACATAATCCACATAGAGGAGTCCCAAATGGGAAATTGTGGTGATTGGTCGATTTTTTTTAAAACATTTTTTATTGTGATATATACAAAACAGCAATAAATTTCAAAGTACATGATAACAAGTAGTTATAGAACAGACTTCAGAGTTTGATATGGGTTACTGTTCCACAATTTTAGGTTTTTCCTTCTAGCTGCTCCAAAACACTGGAGACTAAAACAAATATCAATATACTGACTCAGTAGTTATACTCGATTTGTTAAATGCTGTCTTCTCTGTAGTAATTCTTCCTTCTCCTTTGATCCTTCTCCCAATCTTTAGGGGTGTTAGGGCTATGCCCATTATAACTTTTTCATTTTGAAAAGTGGTGTCTGTAATTTTGACTAGGGGGGATGGAACTAGTTGATGTTCTTGGAGAGGCTGGCCCCTCTGGGTTTCAGGACTTATCTGGAGGTTGTAGGTTTCTGGAAAACCTTAGTACATGAAACTATCTGTAAACGTGAAGATAGCGCCCCAGGGGGTTTTTAGGGTTAGCAGGAATGGTTTTGGTTGAGATTTGGTAAACTGTGGTAATTAGCAGAATCTAGCTGAAGCTCACATAACAGTATCTTCCAGAATAGCCTCTCTTATTCTTGTTTGAACTCTCTTAGCCACTGATACCTTATTTTGTTATATTTCTTTACCCCCTTTTGGTCAGAACGTCTTTGTTGATTCCATTGTGCTGCGGCCAGGCTTATCCCTGGGAGTCATGAACCATGTTGTCAGGGAGAATTTTACCCATGAATCCTCTAAAACTTTTAAGACTGCTTTTAGGCGGGAAATTAAGCCACTGGCTTTACCCAGTTGCACTCTCTAATGGAAAGGAAAGAAAAAAGTCAGAATCAGTTGCTGTCTGCCCTTTTTTACAGACTCAGCTGCCTGGAGGCACATGTGCCTTCTCTACCTGGAACCATAGGACAGTGATGAGCCAAGTGGAGTCAAATTCTAGTTCTTTGTCTCTAGCCTGGAGGCTTATAAAGGACTGTTTATTGGTCTAATGCTAAAATATATATGAATTCCAGAACATCTGGGGAATTTCTTAGAAATGATTAATCAGAGTCACATCTTTCTACTGTTTTGTGTTTAGGTCCCTCGAATTATACTGTGGCTGATGGTGGAATTAGCTATCATTGGATCAGATATGCAAGAAGTCATTGGCTCAGCTATTGCCATCAATCTCCTGTCTGTGGGAAGGTGAGGGGGTTTTCCTTCCTCTAATCAATTGTTTTACTAGATTTCAAAGCAAATATAAAAACAAAAAATCGAAATCATTTTCTGTTTTTAAGTTTCAGCTCAAGTATTCTTCTGTGGAACATTTCTAGAACTGCATTCCTCTCAGCAGACACAGGCTCTACAACTTCCAAATTCCCTGTGACGGGTTATACATACCTTTATTGCAGAACGAGTGGCATTTTAAATTATAATTGTTAATTTGTATATTTATCTCAGTAGATAATGAGCTCTTTTTTTTTTTATGGGTTACAATTCCATAATTTTAGGTTTTTATTTCTAGCTGCTCTAAGGTACTGAAGATTAAAAAGAAATATCAGTATAATGATTCAGCAATCATACTCATTTGTTAAACCCAACCTTCTCTGTATAACTCCACCATCACCTTTGATCTTTCTCTTACTCTTTATGGGTATTTGGGCTATGCCCATACTAAATTGTCCATGTTGGAAGGGGCTGTCAATAATATAAGCTAAGGGGATAGAACTAGTTGATGTTCTGGAAAGGCTGGCCCCTCTGCATTTTAGGAGTTATCTGGTCCAGGGACCCATCTGGAGGTTGTAAGTTTCTGGAAAGTTACCCTAGTACGTGGAACCTTTGTAGAATCTTACATAATGCCCTAGATATTCTTTAGCATGGGCAGGAATGGTTTTGGTTGGGGTTTGGCAAGCAATGATAGTAGCAGTGTCTAACTGAAGCCTGCATAAAAGTGACCTCCAGAGTAGCCCCTCAACTCTGTTTGAACTCTCTCAGCTGCTGATACCTTATTTGTTACACTTCTTTTCCCCTAAACAGGAAAGGAAAGCATTGTTGATCCCATGGTGCCAGGGCCAGACTCATCCCTGGGTTATCTCCCACCCCACAAGGGAGATTTTCATCCCAGAATGTCATGTCCCATGTACCGGGGAGGACAATGGTTTCACTTGATAGTGAGCTCTTTGAGGGTATGACTCATACTTTTCATATTTGTATCCTAAATGTCTGACACATGATAGACTCAATCAGAGTTTGAATGAATGTAATTAGTTGGTGCTATAATCCTAGAAGTCCAGGACATTTTCAGTCTGCTTTCCTACCACTGTCCTTTTTTACTAAGTGTTAGCTTCTCCAAGTATATAGCATCAGGAGGGCTGTTGGGAAGAAGGGATTTCCCAGTATTTCCTTTCTTTCCAATAATCTTCTTTTTTGTCTTTGACCTAGGGTTCCTCTATGGGGTGGAGTTCTCATCACCATTGCAGATACCTTTGTATTTCTCTTTTTGGACAAATATGGTAAGGAGAGTGGTAATGGAGGGGTAAGTCAAAGGTATAGCTGCCCCTTGCTGAGGGAGGTACCTTCTGTGAACTCACTGCTGCATTTTTCCCTCTAGGCTTGCGGAAACTAGAAGCATTTTTTGGATTTCTCATCACCATTATGGCTTTCACATTTGGATATGAGGCAAGTGTTACAGGCAGTTCATTAGTTTTTTAAGACAAGTTGTGTGTTTTTGTTTTGTTTTTACCCTTTATAAAAGACAATGTAATGCTGGGATGATTTAATTCTATCAGCTGTGTCAACAAAAAGCCAGTTCAGTCCTGGGCCCATTTAAAAGAAATATGATCTATAGCAAAGATTAATGTCCAGAAAGACTTCCAGGGACTCCTGCGTTAAAAATGACTAGACTTTCTAGGCTTTTTTGAACTAGACTTCTTGGTCTCAAGTTGACCATCTTGTGCCAGCCTTAGAGAGGGTTGGGAGGAGGTTGCAGTCATCTTCCACTGTTATTCTTGGCTACTAACTTTGGGGAGGTTCTTTTTTTTCCCCTCATCCTGGTTTATACTAACTGCAGCTTGAACTACCCTGTTTTGGGACAATTAATGAGCTCTAGGGGATGTAAATAGATATTTCCTGATGCATGCCCCATTAGACACTCTGTGGTCACGGCCATTATATGTAGTGGTAGTACCTTTCTAACTGTTATAAACTGATTTCTATTTGCTGGTTTGGCTGAAGTTTAAAAAATACATATATCTCATCTATAACTAGATTGTCTAGCTTGGTCTAAGGCTTCCAAGAGAAATAGTGAACCAGGGGAAAGTTTATATGAGAAGTGTTTATGAGTGAGTTTCTTACTATACCCTAGTGGAAAACTTAAGTGCTTTTCAGATGAATGTAGGTAAACAGAAGCTTGATAAACATGGTTAATCGACAAGTGACTCTACATTCTTGGCCTTGTCTCTTAAGAGTTATGGTGAAGCTTTTAACAGTAGGATCCTTAGCAACCACTTTATTTCATTAGAATATTAATTACATTTTACACACATCCATTTTGTATTTCTTAACATGTAAAATATCTGGATACCCTAGTCCTGAATCTAATTCTCTGTCCCCTGGCATGATTCTCTTATTGTTTCTTGGCTTTTTGATGATTCTGTATTCCTCATTAATCTAGGTAGTTGTTGAGGAAGGGGTTTTAAAGAATAAAGGATGCTGAGCGTTCTCTAGTACTGTGTTACTCTCCCATCTCTAGTATAGGCTTATAGTTCTTATGTCGGTTTGTAGTATGTTACAGTGAAACCTGACCAGAGCCAGGTGCTCAAGGGCATGTTCGTGCCATCCTGTTCAAACTGTCACACCCCACAAATCGAGCAGGCTGTGGGCATCGTGGGAGCTGTCATCATGCCACACAACATGTATTTGCATTCTGCCTTAGTCAAGGTGAGCACGACCCTTATCTCAGTGGCCTCCTGTTAGTTCATTGGAGCAGTTCCTGTACTTGCAGCACACACAAACTTATTTCACAACAATTGGAGCCCTGAAGGAGCAAAATATTTTTCCAAGACTGGACATTTATAAACTCCACATACATGTACTCTGTCATTATCACCAAGGTGACCAGAGATTATTGACCCCACAGAGAAACTGGGACCTAAAGCCCTTCAAAAATAGCATGAAAGTACATCAACCCTGTTTGTTTAAATCCAAAAAGCCTGAGTTAGCCTTGTGGAGGACAGGAGTAAAGTAGCCCAACCAGCCTTTTACCAACCAATCTTACACAGTTTTTCACTGGGAGATTTCAGAACTGTTATAGTTAGAGACCTTTATAATTAGTGTTATACACCCCATAGGACTGAAATCAAGTTGTTTTTTTGTAGGTCAGCGGTCTTTCTAGCCCCAATAACTAAGAGTTTAATAGTCATGTAGTCACCATTCCTTATTTGGGAAATAAGCCCTTAGTTCAGAGGGTCACAAAGGCCTTAACCACTTAGTGAGCTAGGAAGTAAGCAAGTGTTAGATCCCTCACCTTTCATCTGGTCAGTTGTTTGCCTCTAAATCCTTTAGCTTGGGCAGGCCACTGTGGCTCAGCAGGCAGAGTTCTCACCTGCCATGCCGGAGACCCAGGTTCTATTCCCGGTGCCTGCCCATGTCAAAAAAAAAAAAAAAAATAATAATAATAAATAAATCCTTTAGCTGACTCCAAAATCATGAAATACTACTAGGAAACTTATTCCAACTGGTCAAGATAATGACTGCTCCTGTTCTCTCTCTAGTCCAGACAAGTTAACCGGGCCAGTAAGCGGGAAGTTCAAGAAGCGAATAAATACTTTTTCATTGAATCCTGCATTGCTCTCTTTGTTTCCTTCATCATCAACGTCTTTGTCGTCTCAGTCTTTGCTGAGGCTTTTTTTGAGAAAACCAACGAGCAAGTGGTAAGTAAGCCAGGGTCATGGGTTGTGGTGAATAGTAGAGAAGGTAAAGGGAAGACTGGAGTGGGGTATGATATAACAATGATTTGGAGCTCAGGGGAAATGAATCTCTAGCCTCAGTTCTGCTCCCGGTCATTGTGTACCAGTCAGGGTCTGTGATCTTGAGGGCTGACCAATCCTGGACCTGTCCTTCCTACCTTTTTACTGGGAAGGGAAATTGCTTCAGAGTCAATATTCCTTCATTCTATTGTACTAGTGGCTTTACATCTATTTGACTCTGTCATCCTCTTCTGTTTCCTGTACATCAGCTTCTGCCTGACTGCCTGCCTGCCAAACCAGTCATTTGGTAATGAGGACAGGTTGTAAGGAGAAATAAACAGAAAACATACTTGTGGTTAGGCCAGACTTTGTTTTGTCTTTTTGAATTCTGTGTCCTCTTGATTCTCAATTGCTTCTAGTTTTGAGCTTTATGACCTCTGTTTTCCATCTATATGACCTCTGATGTCTTTGATTAAGGTCTCCCTATTCTGGGCTTCCCCTCATGTTTGAAGCTACTTAAGGACCTCTCCGCCTGTCATTGTTTAAAACTACCCGGAGTTCTTTTATTACCATGCACACTCAAACCCAGTAAATGTTTTTTATTATGAAGAAAGACAAGTGACATTGCTGCTAGTTTTTGCCCATATCACAATTTGTATCCAGTTTTTGACTTCTAGCCTAATCTCATAGATAACTTGTGTGATCTGTAGGAGAGCTCTTGTCTTGTTCTTGACTCTAAATAAAAGCTGCTCCTGAACTGCTTTGGATTTTAGGTTGCAATGTGTAGAAACACCAGCAGTCCCCATACCAACCTTTTTCCTGATGATAACTCAACACTGACTGTTGACATCTACAAAGGGGTAAGCATTCTCAAATTTGTGATGTTCTCTTCTGGACCATGTTCTTGGCTTATTACCTGGTCTTTTTTGAGAGTTCACAGAGCATCTTACCTTTGGAGTGTCATTTATTTCAGCTGTCGAGATGTCATACAAGCATTTTGGATTACATAGGAGGGAATAGAGGATGAACTGAAAAGATGGATTGTACACCAGCAATTCCTAAACTAACGTTGATAAAATATTATTCTACAGATGTTAATAAGGGTGTTCTAAAGAAAGTATTCCTAATTAAGAGGTCTTTACTAGGGCTTCTCAGTCCCTTTGTGCTGGTTACATTATCAGTCTCTAAGGGTGGAATATATAGTGGTTGGCATTTGCTAGATTTCTTTGACCTTTTCTGTGCTCTACTATTATCATTTTCCAGAAGAGTGGTATGCTAAAGAATACAACTTGGGAAATGCTGGTACAGACTTTTGTCTTTTTTTAGTATTTAAAACATGGGTCAAGGATAAAAGCATTAGGGGCTTGAAAAGGAGAACTAAGCTGAGCAATGAAGGGATTTTCTGCAAAACTTAGACTGAAAGCCTTTAGAATGAGAGCAGGGCCTGAGTCTAGCTGCTTGGACAATGCTCAGTCTATCACTTGGTGTGTGTGTGTGTATGGGGGGGTGGGGTGCACAGTGAAGAAGAAGGGGCTGCCATAGAGAAATGCTGTTTTGGGTGTTGTCTAAGCAGATCATTGACATAAACATATCTTTTCTCCTTGCCTATCCCAGGGTGTTGTGCTGGGATGTTACTTTGGGCCTGCAGCACTCTACATCTGGGCAGTGGGGATCCTGGCTGCAGGACAGAGTTCCACCATGACAGGAACCTATTCTGGCCAGTTTGTCATGGAGGTATATGCTGTTTTGACTAAAATGGAATAGACGGGGAGGGCATAGTCCTTTTGTTACTTCTTATTTATCCTGAACCTCCCTAAACTTTTTTCTGGACTTTAATCTTTTTTTTTTTTTTTTTTTACATGGGCAGGCACCAGGAATCGAACCCGGGTCCTCTGGCATGGCAGGCAAGCATTCTTGCCTGCTGAGCCACTGTGGCCCACCCTGGACTTTAATCTTGCTCCCATGTTTTCTTCCAGGGTTTCCTGAATCTAAAATGGTCACGCTTTGCCCGAGTGATTCTGACCCGCTCTATTGCCATCATCCCCACTCTATTTGTTGCTGTCTTCCAAGACGTTGAGCATCTGACAGGGATGAATGACTTCCTAAATGTGCTGCAGAGCTTACAGGTGAGAGGGGAGCTGGGGAAACATATCCCATTTACTCAGGAGCATCAGGTACAGCCCTTGGGTATCAAGCCAAGTGCTGGGTGCTGGGGGGAAATTGACAGAAAGGGGGAAGGATGGTATTGGTCTGTAGTAAATAAATATATGTGAAATCCATCTTTGGCATCTAAAGCCTTTTAGAAATGACTTGTTTTTTTAAGCCTGTTGAACAGCAAAATAATGAGCCATAATTGCATACAGAAAACAAAATAACAGTTCATTAATCCAAGCAAACATTTATTAACTGAGCACAGGACACTGTGCTAGGTACTATAGAAGTTAAAGCAATCAAAGCAGGTACAGATATTTCTAAAGAAACACTCATAATTGATTCTAGGTTAATAACAGCTCTGCAAATTTCAGGCTGATACTGTCAGGGTGACAGGAATAGTCATTTCTCATCGAGTAGATGAGGCAAGGTTTGTTTGCCTTTGGCTAATAGTGTTGCTCTCTGGGGTGATATGTGGATCCCAGTGAACCTGATTTTAATTGTTTTTTTTCCAGCTTCCCTTTGCTCTCATTCCCATCCTCACATTTACCAGCTTGCGGCCAGTAATGAGTGACTTTGCCAACGGAATGTGAGTGTACTCTTCCTTAGTTCCCCAAAGGGGCTGCTGATGTGTGGGGGAAGGGTATCTTCATCAAACAGGCCAGTCAGAAAAATGAGTCATATAGGGAAACTGTTTTGAGAGGTGATTGCCAGAGCTTTTTCCTCATTCGTTGCCTTAAAAATGGAGACTGAATTAAATAATGGAGAGAAAATTAAGTTTTCATTTTTGGAAAAATAATCTTTTAGGGCTTTAACTCTTGAACTTTAGCCACTGAAGTTTAAAGAACTTTAATTCTATGTAAAATGATCCTAATGAATTTGAAATGGTTGGTTACATTTCTAGAGACTGTCATGAAAGCTGCTTAAATACTAGGAATTTTTTTTTTTTTTTAATTTGCATATGGGCAGGAGGCACCAGGGATCGAACTCCAGACCTCCAGCACGGCAGGTCGGAGCTCTGCCTGCTGAGCCACGGCAGCCGCCCAAATATTAGGAATTATTGATGGTGTTTTTTTTTCTTCTCTCTCCTTATCAGTATCTAATCTCAAATTAAGCCTAATCTGGGATATATTAAAAACCATTTTATTAGTTTATTTTGAAATGCATCTTACTCCTCTGTCCTGTACAACCCACAAGGCACAGTTTCCTGTTGTTCTTGTCAGGTTGGACTAGTCCTCCAGTGACTGTGCTGGTTCTTTTACAGAGGCTGGCGGATTGCAGGCGGGATCTTGGTCCTTATCGTCTGTTCCATCAACATGTATTTTGTGGTGGTTTATGTCCAGGAACTAGGGCATGTGGTCTTGTATGTGGTGGCAGCTGTGGTCAGCGTGGCTTATCTGAGCTTTGTTTTCTATTTGGTAAGTCCATTCTGGAGGGGCCAGAGGCACAGATGTTTGGTATGGTAGAGGTGGAGCTGACTAGCATTCAGAAATAAAGGGGCCCAAAAGAGTACATAGAAATCTATCTTTCAGATTATTGAGACAATTTATTTGAAATTGTCAAATCAGCTATTAATGCAAAGCAAAATTCCTAACCATAAAATTTATTTTGGTTTTTCTAAGCTCTGTCATTTTTCTATTTCTGTCACTCCCATTTGGCTGCTATTCTTAATAATTCCTAACAACAGAGTGTAGTATATTCGAGGAACAGAAGGAAGCAGTGGAGAGAGTTGAGAATAGTTAGTACAAGATGGAGCTGGAGAAGGGGGCTATACAATGAAATTAAGAGCTTTGGGGTGGGACATGTGGGTTCCCAGCCTGGCTCTATCACAATGCCTCTCCAGTAAAGAAGTAAGGAAATCATAATACTCTCTCATTGGATTATTCTGTAGACATTAAAAAAAAAAAACCGATGGTTATGAGACCATAACTATATGGATAGAGAATGCAAAGTTATTTATAGTAAAATTATCAGAATATTTAAAAAATTAAAATGTCTAGTGTAAAGAATGCAAAACAAAAAGTTGTTTAGGGTGGTGGGATTATGGATATAATCTTTTCTTTGTTTTCCAAGTTTTCTGTAACATAAGTTATATTAAAAAAACAGCTATTGCACCAGCAACAACAAAGTCACCTCCCTGTTCTATGCAAGTATCTTTGAAAAATCCAAGGGTGGGGAGTAAGAAAGAGCAGAATATGTCATATTTGCTTCAGAGAATGGTTAAGGATAGAGATTTGAAACCTGTTGATTTCTAGAATACCTGGTCTGCATGCCAGTCTACCACAGATTAGGTACTGATTGAGCAAATCACTTTAGCGAAGACATCACATATCCCTTCTTTTTTTCTTCCCAGTAAACCTTGAGCACATTAAATTTATGCTGATCCTATTGACTTTCTCCAAGGAAACCCAAGTAACTGAATAAGTCCTTGACAGGAATTATTTTTAAAATCTGCTGTAGAAGTTAGGGGAATACTTTCTTCATGTGAATTGGCTGTGAAGGTGCCAGATTGTCTTCATTCTTCCTGACACCAGTAAAGTTGTTGAAGATTTTTTAGGCTAAGGGCTGATTCTAGAGTTGGGTTACTGGTGTGTACCTGCAAAACAGGAATCTCAGCGCAGCACAGGAGCTTATTCCAGCTGTGTTAGTAGGTGAGTCATTTCTCCCTCAATTTGAGCATGCCTGAAAGGTGAGAAATGGAGTAGGACTAAAGGCAAAGTTGTCTTTAGGGAACTCCCAGTCTGATAAAGGCAACAAACCACAAACATAAAGCAGTAGGAAAAGCAGAACTCTGCAATCAGTACTGAAAATAGTATAGAAATACTTTGTGGAGGACAGCAGGGTCCAAGATGTTTTGAAGAGTAACTTATGCAACCTCGAGTGGTAGAACATTAGCAAAGCTGGATATTAGAGGCAGGGAGCAGGTTTTCATCTGTGCAGTGCAGTGTGAGCAGTCATGGTGGACAAGAGGCTGGATGAATGATGACCATATTTTATATTTCAGGGTTGGCAGTGTTTGATTGCACTGGGCATGTCTTTCCTGGAGTGTGGGCAGACGGTAAGCATCTCTAAAGTCCTGCTGACTGAAGAAGCCACCCGTGGCTATATTAAATAAACACTGGATTATTCTGACTGTCCTCCGCAGGTAGCCATCAGAGCCAGTGTGTTTCTATGGTTTACTGTGTGAACATAGCCAAATGTATGTGCTGTTGCACAGAATGCATTTTAGGACTCAGCTGTTTGTTGGGCAAGACTTTGTTTTTCATACATGTTTGAAAATGGAATATTTTTTTTCTGACCTCCTAAACGGAAACTGGATTATGTAGCATTCTTTAAAAAGATGGCATTTGCTGCTATCATCACAACACTAAATCTTTAAGTAGCTGTTCACGGTCCAGCTTGTTTTATTATTTTGAGAAATAATTCTCTATGCATGCTTCTCCACCAGGCTGTATGATTAAAAAACATTGGATTTGGAAAGTGAAATAGATTTATCATAATACAAACCACAGAATGAGTATGCAAATTTTATCAAAACATAATGGATTTTAAAAGAATAAGAAATACTTTTCTTATGCATACCTTTTTATTTATTTTAAAGATAAAAAATGAAATTTCAGTAGAGTTTAAAATTAAGAGACATATACTTCTATTATGTAGTTAATTTTTCAGTGGAAATTAACAGGGGTAAGAAATCATAAAGAAGGAAGAAAATGGACAAATAGCAAATCTCTCCTTTAGGTAGTGTTACTAATCACCTAAAGATTTTCCTCAGAGATTAAAAGCTTATCAGGATTTTCTGTGGAGTTCTGATTTACTAGCACAGTTGATGATGTTTACTCTTGAGAACACATATGGTTGAAAACCTTCACCTTTCTCCTGTGAAACTTTGGAGATGGGAAAGGGTTGGGGAAGAAAAAACTCGAAAGGCAAAGAAGAGCCATCTGTTTTACTCCTAAAAGAAACCTCGCGCCAGAATCATCATGTTTCTCTGAAGCATCACTCTGCTTCTTGCTCAAGATGATTTGCAAGGCAATCTCAGGAGCTATGGACCTAACCAGTTGCAGAGTTCTCCTTTTCAGCAAGTCAATTAGTGTCACTACAGTTGCAAAGCTCTCAGCAAGGTTGAACTGGCCTACCTTTCCAGCTATTCCCTCAGAGGGAAAAACTTTTGATACCAGATGGTGGAGCTCTGGAGTCAGAGGAAATGAGTATCTTCACCAGGAAGCTGCTGTTCTTATTTCAGCCACTTCTGACATTTTTACATGTGGAGTCTGAGACTATGTGATTATCTCAAATCAAATCATGTTTGTCTTGTGGAGATAATTAATCACCAATGACTGGTGAGAACAATAATGGGAAAGATATTGAGGGGCTTCTCAGTTTTGGAGCTTTTCTTCTTGAGTCCTGGTTGATTTATGTTCTCTGTTGGTCTGAGCTCCCAAAGCATTATTGCTCATATTTTGCACAGTCAAAAGTGCAGACTAGATGGATTGCCTTTCATAAGGCAAACAACTATTTCACTGACCACACCTTTCTCTTATCCCCCCAAGTAATGTAGTACAGGATCATGAATGATGATTCCCCTAACTGTTCCTTCTTATATCCACCCCTCTCCCTCTACCATCATTCCCATAACTCATCATAAGAACACTTGAAGCTATCGTGGACTGACAACTTAAGCTTTGTCTGGCTGCATTGGGCAAAGGCCACATTTACAAAAAAACCTTTATAAGGATGGTACAGTAACTTTTACCTTTGCCCTGAGCCTGGATGGGTGCAGTCAATATCAGATTCACATTTAGAAACCCAGATAAAAGCTGCTAGTATTTTTTTTTTAAAACTTATTTAAGACTTACAATGATGGAAAATATCATCCAGTTAAATGGCATTTCATAATACTACGTGGGTAGTATTTCACATGTATTAAAAGCACTCCCATACATTATTCCATTTGATCCTCACAGAGAAAAAGTGTACTTCTACTAGTATTCTGGGTTCAATAACAATGTTTATAGCTTAAGTCTCCCAGTCCCAGCATGTGCATGATATTTTTGGCAGTGTGTTTGTGTGGAATATTTAAAGATATACAGTTGTTCTTTATGTAAATTGGACCTTGTTCTTAAATGTAACATGGAATAATTGTGCTGCTACAATCATACTGGGAGTTCTTAGCTGTGGGGAAGAGGTACAGTTTGGTTCCTGTGAGGTTCTGCTAGTGGTGTTGAGTGGGTACAACTGCACTTTTAGTGACCATTTAATCGTATGTAAACTTGGTTTTTAATTAAAATTTTTTTTTTCTTTTTCCAATTTGGTTTTCTGGGTATTTTTATTTTTAACTTTGAAAATGCTGTATTGATGGGGTCTCAACTTTGATTCTGAAATACTAAAACATTCACTGCTTCCTGGAATGATATAATAAGCTCACACTGTTAGTGATTATCTAATTAGAAAGGATGGAGAAATAAATGGGCTTAGTCCCTAGAAGACTTGGACTAATTGCAGACACCAAGGCATTAATTTCTATTTATTCACTTTTCATCCAGTTTTGCTGTAGCTAAATGTCACATCATTACCATGTTAAAAAAAATTATTCTTCTATAAGCTGAATCTTTTTCCATATAGAAAAAGGCTTTTAAATTTTATACATGCTGTCAATAAAAAGTACTGTGTTTTTAAAAAGAAACAAAATTATTTAGCTTAAAAAAAAGAATGACCATTTTTTCAGACCTGATAAGAATGGAAATATCGATACCGTTTAATAAAAATAAAGTTCCAGCTCAGGCACAGTGAACTGCTAGCCCTGTCAGCAGAAGCAGGACGGGCAAATCTAAGTCAGTTCTTGATTTGTCCTAAGTGTTAGTTGAACTTCATTTTCCCTTTCTCTGTTGCAAGCTTGCCCTGCTTGTCTTACAGGAGTTGAATACTTTAAGGAACACTATAGAAATAAGCTGGGAAGAATTTTGTTCTTCAGTTATTCTTATTTAGCTCTCCCTTAATTTGGGTTTTATTTCATAAATAAAAGAGGATCCAAAACAGTTTGAAGATCCTGGTTTGAGTGCTGCCCTCTGAAATGCCTTGTGTTCCTTCATTGGGTAGGAACAATGAATGTAAATGTGTCACTCTTGCACTTTAGTTTAGGAACCTTAGTTTATGAAAGGATAAATGGCTAACATTTGTTACTGTGTGTCAGTCTGGTCTGAGAATTCCTATAATCTCGGTCCTTACAACAAAATTCACATTACTAGTATATGGGCAGTTGGCGTTTGAACTTGGAAGGCATAAATTTACAACCCATGTTTTAATCCACTCCTCATCCCCCATATAATATACAGTATACCAGCAGGGTTAAGACACCCAGTTTGTTGTTTAGCAGCAGCAGGATGTAGTTTAAGCATAAGTAACATCAACACATTGAAACATTTGCTTGATGATTCTGATTAGTGTTAAAATATGTTTTGGAGTTGTGTTTTAGCTCAGAAGTTGCCAGCTGGTAGACTAACTTTTGTTTGGCCTGTGCTAAACTAAAAAAATTAAATTTGAATGCTTTTGGCAAGGGTCAAGAATGGGGGTGGGCACTCTATGGTCTTACCACAGCAACAGCTAAGAATTAAGTTAATATTTACTCATTTACATCACCTGTCTGCCCCTGAAAGTATTTTTAGCCCTTTTCCTATGCTATTTAGCCCCAATTTCTTATTGTTTCAGAGTAACATGACAAACTTCTCCAATGAAGGAGTTCTGCCTACTAAGTCATCTAAGCAATACACTCTATGGGAATCACAGGACTAAAGCAACCCTTGTTACTACATAATGAGGAGGTCCACCAACTTAACTCCCTACTAAGGAAAAGGCAGCAGTAAATTTCAGTGTGTCTGATGACTGCTATTAGTTACTAAAGCCCGAGATATAAGACCCTAAAGGGAATAAGCAAGCTGAAATATGAAGATAAAAGTTGAAGTCTGAACAACAGTTTCCCTGCTTTAAAGCCAGTGTGATTCAGCATTTTCCTAGCCCACTACTTGGGAATAGTTTTCTGTTAGGCACCATTTTGCATACATCATCCTCACAATCGTCAAGTCAAGCCTGCGCAGAGCAATTTTTAATGTATTAACATTTATTGAAGACTAACAGGAGATAATTATGTTAGTGTGTTATTCTGCTTGACATTTTCAGATGTCACGTTTATTGTTCTCATTTTACAAATAAGTAGAATAAGGCTCCAAAAAGATACACAGCTTACTCAAAGTCAGGGAATGGTAGAGTTGGGGCCTCAATCCAGATTTTCTCAACTTCAGTGACTTTTCCCCTATATCATAATAGGAATGTTAACCTTCCTTTCAGATTTATAGTCTGCATTCTGCATTAACTCACAGGCTGTTAGTGCCAAGGGACGATAATGTCCCTATAGGACTATGTAATGTAGGGTTAAAATGGGACACAATGGTTGTTTTAATCATCGTATATATACAGAAGAGAAAATGAATAGTAAGAAATATAGCTTCACGTATACCAACACAACCATTTGGGTTCAAGTTTCTGGGGCTAGGACTGCGAATGTTTGCTTTTTAAAAGCAGCCAAGGTGATTCTGATTCAGCCTGACAAACATTTGGAACTCATAGGTCATCACCTCCTCTCTCTGCACATACTGTTTTATGTTTTTGTTTTTTAAGGAAAGGCTTTACTCTGCTCAGGTTCCAAAGGATAATGGGGCCAGGATTATAAGGCTCAGGGTTTAGACTGAAATTTGATCTGTTATACGCCACACCAAACTAAAAAGTACCAGTCTGGGCTTCCTTTTATTTTAATCACAAGTATAGCAGAATATATCACAAGAATAGTCAAAGTGCCAGTTTTGCTGAGGGCAGTTGGCCTTTCTGGATCCTTGAAGCCTCTAGCTGTTATTTTACACACCAGAAACCATTCATGTGATTAAGACATTTCTTTTTTGAAATTAAAATCAATATAGCAGTACTGGAAAAAAAAGCCTACTTTGGTGTGCTGATTATAGATACTTAAGTGCCAATTTAGATAATTTAAAAACTTGAAAACTGGTCTAACCTTCTTCCATCTTTTTGTCCTTAGTACCATGTTGGATTGACAGCTCAGCCTGAACTCTACCTTCTGAACACCGTGGATTCTGACTCACTTGTATCTAGATGACTGACAGCCAAAGAGACTATTTAAGAACTACTTTCTTTAAGGCCTTTTGTGCCAATTGACCTGTTACATATCTTTGTTAGTTCAGAGGTGAGTTTTGTTCAAACATTTTGAACAAAAGGTAGCTTTCCTCATGGGAAGGGTTTTAAAAACTGACAGCTATTATGTGTAGGTCAGAGAACCACCCATCTTGCATAAGTCATATAGCAGCCAGAGTTAAATGATTGGCCGATGATGGCCGCACACCCCTATGGGCTTGTGTCTTGACTTTTGTACATATATTTATGTAAACCCGAACATATCAGTTTGGGCAGAGTTTTTAAAATTATATAAAATTGAGAAATCTTTTGTATTTTTATTATTTTTTTTTCTTTTGTATTTTTTAAAAAAATATTGTTCAAATAAATCAGATATTTCTTTGGTTCACAAATGAGAAAGTAAAGGAAATGAAGCTCTTTTTCAGAATATACTAGTCAAATTGACTACCTTTTAAAATGATGCTTTACTATGCCAGTTAAAGGTCACTGTGATTTTAATCAAATAGAATACATCTTTGGTATCTACTGATACCAGCACATCATTTCTAAAGAAAACATTTCTTCTATTCAGCAATATTTCTTCTATTCACCAAGTGCTTTGTAATTTTTCTTCTCTTTGTTGTAGCTTTCCTAGAATTTTTTTCTCCTAGTCTTTAAACTGATCATGGTATTAGCCAAAGCACTTCATACCTAGTAATAACTAGTTCCAGAAACTGTATTTTAACCAATGGTTGGTTTTCCATGTTGCATACTAACTTATCCCATTCTGGTATTCAAATTTTAGGTATAAAAAGAAGAAAATTCTAACATTTAACTTTGTAAATTCCAGCATAAGATAATGGAAGTATCGCTCTTCATTCTAACATTTGATAGTTCTACCATGTCTTTTGTTCCCATTTTTCCCAGTAATATTCCAAACACCATTTCTAGGTCCCAAGTCTATTTCCAGGAGTAGCTAATATTTATATTTATATTGTTGAATCTCTTGGGGAATGCTAAATATTCATGCCAAGTAGTATAGTATATTAGAGCTAGACTGGGAGTTAGAAGTCTAGTCCATATGTCACAAACTGCCTATCTACATGTAGGTTACAGTCTTTTTTGTTTTGTTTTGTTTTGTTCTTGTTTTTTTAACTCCTTCTGAAATAGGATTTCTTTTTCTTTAAAAATTTTTAAAATAAAAATTTATTATTTAAAAAAGGAAAGTTTTCTTATATGTGATTGGAAAAATAGAAGATCTGACAACAGTGGGCCCATATTCTTGCATGGAAGTGTATTTAACTAGAACTGAATGACAGCTATCCATTTAAAATGGAATATACTCTGTGGTGGCATCTATCCCATTATTTTCAATATCCTTCCAGTCCCAAAGACATTGAGTCTGCAAACTCTGCAGGTTTTGTAACTTGAGCAAATTAGTTTTATTCTTTCATAAAAGTTGAATATCTGAACTCTCTGCCTTATTTTAAAACATCATACCTTTCAATGAGATATATTTAAGCTTTTTGAAAAAAATAATTTCAGAAATTGCCTATTTTAAAATTTATAATGGCTTGGTCCTCTAAGTGGTAGGGATTTTTCTAAAATGATAACTTTAAAATTCCTTTGTGTCTACTTGAAGAACCCTTGAAACTTTAGCCCTGCAACCAAGATTAGAGTTCTTCTGATTTTAAAATTGAGACTGAATTAATTTGAGTTAGTTATAACCTTTTACTTGGAAAAGAGACTTTTAGAATGAGTTTCAATATTTTGGCTTCATTTTTTCAAGGAAGACAATTCTAGATGAACCAATTTGGTGGATTTCTCCCTCCCCAAACAATTTCATTTCTCAGTAGATTCATTACCAGAGATTGTTTTAGAAAAAGGAAGAGAGGGAAAAAAATAAAATGGACCTTAATGTCCTTATTTTGCAACTCATGAAAAGGTGAGGGCAGTTGATTAAACCAAGGTTAAGTACTTGTCTGATTTCTGTAGTTCTTCATATCTTGATCAAAAGTTACTAGGAGCAAGGCAGGCAATGGTGGCTCAGTGACAGAGTTCTCGCCTGCCATGCTGGAGACCTGGGTTCAATTCCTGGTACCTGCCCATGAGAAAAAAAAAAAAAAAAAAAAGAAAAGAAAAAATTTATTAGAAACGGATTAGAATTGATAAATTTATCTCTCAGGTCTCCTTTAATAGAAAACTTGATAATGAAGAAACTGAATCATGCTAAAATTAGTTGGGGAAATTGATGTCTAAAGAGTGAGTCTGGGATAAAGTTACTAAGTTAAGAACATTTAATCATTCTCTAATTTATGGCCTACAACTCTAGATTCCTATATCAGGTATGCTTATGGTAAATATTAATATATTCAATTTTGAGATTAACCTTGTTTTTAACTGAGAAATTACAGACTAAACTGCAAGGCAACAAACTTGTTTATTTGGGGTCTCAGAATTGCAATTCAGAGGACACACATTCAGGTAGCAGTACAAACTGTCCTGTTTGGGGGCTTCCAAGCAAGGATTTTTAAAGAAAGAGATGATTACATAAGTTGTTTGTAAAGAATTATGAGGGTTATTTGAGGCTTTCCAAATGTCCTTCAAATTTGGAAAGTTGATTTCTTTATCTTATCCTTGTTTCATGGCATCCAGATGTCTTCAGAAACATTATTGCTTTTGGTTTTGCATACCTTAGCAGTTTGTGGTATCTGGCTGAGACATGCGTAAGAGTAACTCCTGAATGGTGTCCCGACTTCATTTTAAATGTCTTGGCTATAGTAATTCCATTTTGTTTCATCTTTTTTCTTACTAGGTACATATACTCAGATGCTCAGTTCCTGAGATTTACCACTGCAGAGTCAATTAGTAAAAGGATGCTCTGACAGTGTATACACAGAATATCAGAAAACTTGAATTCAACGATCGGTGATTGACCAGCTGCTTTTACATAACTGTGTGTTGGTCTAACAGAGCCTATCAGGGCATATCTAGGCACATGAAATAGTTTAATTGGCAAGTAAGGCATAAGGAGTTACAGTCTTCATTGAAAGTAGCCTTCTCAATTTCAAACATAACATTAGGCGACCAAAGCTTTACCCAGGAAGTATTTTGCAATTTCAAGTACTGTATCTTATGTATTCATAGGGTCTTCTGCAATAACTCAGGCTGACATGGGCAAATGAGCATCTTGCGTACTTCCTCTTTTCCAAATAGGATTTTACATCTTAATGTAACACAATTGTCATTCTCCCTGCACAGTGACCCTCAATAAATACTTTGCATTACTTTTTTCAAGCAATAAAAATATTACTTGGTGTTCTCAGAATAAGATTAGAAAATTCTGGAACTTATTTGGCTTTATCAGATGAGCTGGTTTCTAATAAACACTCCTGTTAATATATTTTAAATGCTGAGTATTTAACAAGCAAGTCGAATCTGATTAGAAATCAGTTAGTCATGCACAGTCAGCATGAAGGTGATGACTTATTTCTATGTCAATTGTCTTCAGTTTTCCTGACCGTCATGGAACGTATTGGATCCAGCTGCTGAACTATTTATTCTAGTGGAATAAGGTAGCTGGACTCTTCTTTCCCTGCCTGTATTTCAAAAGGTAGTGTTGATCAAAACACGTGCACTCTGGTTTCTTTAGAAGAGCCTTACAATACATACAAATGACAGCTTTTAAAATAACTGTGTCAGTACAGAGAATTGCATATAATACACAGAACTGTGGAGTGATATCTAGAATACATCTTTTCAGTTATTTCTTATTGAGGTATTCTTCCTCAAATGCCAAATTCAACCTTTTTGTCAGTTTAAATCTCCACTACAGAAAACATTGAGCTAAATACCACAGATAATTTTATAGTGCAAATAACCTGTATTCTTGATTTTTAGTAAAAAAAAAAAAAAAGTTATTTTGGTTTTCTTTCCTAGTCTTAAAAGTCTTTGTGAGTAAGCCTGAATCAAGAGAGTTATAACTTTCACAAAGTCTAGTTACTTTTCTAGAACCACAGGCTAGTTACAGAGGAGTCTGAGACCACAGACATACTTAACATTTAACATCTACTTTTGTTTCTTGTGTTGCTACAGTGTCATACCAGATTAACCATAGCGTTTCTAGATTAAATTCTTTCATTTCCACAACAATATTGCCATCTGGAGGAAAAAGGACTTGTAGCAATTTACCTTTGCATTCATAGAATCCCTTTCATGAAGTATAAAATGAATATACAGGTATTTAAATGTTAAGTGTTTATCTTTGTGGTAAAATTGTCAAGTTTCCATATGAGAGTGAGGTACAGGGTGGTAAGCCAATTTTAAATAACAGCATGACCATTCTCTGATGTAATTGTTGGTCATCCTGAAAAGGAATTTCTGAAAGCCTTAATCACCTTACCCTATTTGGGAAGAATTTAAATGAATGTTATATTTAATATGGATATGGAAAAATTTTTCTGCAGCCACTAAACTAATTTTCAGATTTGCTTGGCTTAATATAGATTATTTTCTACAATTAACTAGAAAATAAAAAATGTGAAAGTCAGAAAATCACGTCCTAGGTATTAAAAGACTGCAACAGAGAAGATTTTGAATTGGCTATTTATGATTATTAATTTTGAAAATTAACTTCTTAATATTATTCGTCTTAATATTGTGAGAATTGTGATACTTTTGCAGTGTAATTTGCTACACGTTGAAAATTCGTTCCTTATAATAATAGTTTACAGAAGCCTTCTTGTTTTTCTTACTCCCAGCAAGGAGCTTCATTTTTTGGTTGCATTGAAGAATCGAGGTCTAATGTAATCTTTATACATGGAGTAGAGAACACCTAGAAACAAAAAGATGTATATCAACAGATCATCTGTGAGAAACAAAACACTGAATTTCTGCATTTGTATTCTTCTGGAACTATCCCACAGTTTAAAAACAAGTTCTTCCACCTTATTAATTTTTATTTGGATCATACAAATACCCCCCAGGAAAAAAAAATAGCACATAAACTAAGAGTCCTTTAAGATCAGCATAAATATGAATTTGTGATGTGCTAGGCCACCCTAACGTGGATTATAAAATGTAGGTGAAAAGGTTGGGAAAGTGGGCAAATGTGACCAGACATTAAGATTAAAATAACTGGCACCTCATTAAGCAAACATTTACTCATTGTCTACTTGTGCTCAGCACCCTAAGGCAAACAAAAGTGAATGGATCTAGTCTCTACTTCTACGAATTTATAAGCTAGTGGGAAAATCGTCCATAAGCTTGGCCAGTGAGATATATGGCTCCCATAAGATCGAGGTCCTGGGCAGAGAAGCTATGGGCAGAAAGGAGGACGTAGTCAGAGGAAATAGCCTGGTGTAAAGAGAAGCTGCTTCATTGAATTCCAGGGACTTTTTAGCAAATGTTCATAAGCAAAAGCAAGTTAAGGAATCAGGTTTAAATTATTATTATGATTTACCTCCCTCCATCTCAAATACCAAGACATCAGCTATCTAGTAGACTGTCTAAACTAAACCTTTTACTTCCTTATCCTTGTGATTTCTTTCTGACACTGCTTGTTTAATACCTTCTTTAAAAATTGGCTAAGAATAAAAGGCCAATAAAATTGGTTGTTGCCACATCTCAACATGAGAGCAGAGTGAGGCAGATAACATGAATTGCTAATGAAACAGTACTTTATAACTGATAGAAAAAATTCAAGTAAAAAAATTTTTAACTTTAATTATTGTAGTATTTGTGGAAATAATATTCTCAGATTCAGAAAAAAATTATAGGACTCTTTTCCCTGTCCTTTGGTTTATTTAATACAAGTAATATTTACCTCCTGCTTACCTTTTTTTAAAAGAACTTTATTGTGAAATATAGCATATATACAAAGAAAAAGCAATAATTTTCAAGGTATACTTCAACAAGTAGTTACAGAACAGATTTCAGATTTTTCCTTCTAACTGCTCCAAAATACTGGAGGCTAAAAGAAAAAAAACAATGAAGTGATTCAGCAGCCATACTCATTTGTTAAATCCTGTTTTCTCTGTTATAACTCCTCTTTCTTTGATCCGTCTCCCACTCTATAGGGATCTTTAGGCAATGCCCATTCTGACTTTTTCAAGTTAAGAAGGGGTGTCAACATTAAAGGATAGGGGATAAAATTAATTGCTAATTTTGGAGAGGCTGGTCCCTCTGAGTTTCCCTCTGAACTAGGACCCCTCTGGAAATGATAGGTTCCAGGAAAGCAAACGTATTATAGTGTCTCAGTTCAAGCTCTGGGTGTTCTTAAGAGCTAATAGGAGAGATTGACGTTAGTTCTTGGCAATTAGCATTGTCTAATCAAAGCTTGCATAAGAGTAGCCTTCAGAGTAGCCTCTCAACTCTGTTTGAACTCTCAGGCACTGATACTTTATTAGTTATACTTCTTTTCCCCTTTTGGTCAAGATGGAGTTGTTGATTCCATGGTGCCAGGGCCTGACTCATCCCTGGGAATCATCTCCCACGCTGCCAAGGGGACTTTCACTCCTAGATGTCATGTTGGGTGGGAACTTTTTGATTGTTTCCATGGAGATGTGACCCACCCAATTGTGGGTGGTAACTTTTGAATAGATAGTTTCCATGGAGCTGTGTTTCCACGCATTCAAAGTTTGGTTGCTTACTGGAGCCCTTTAAGAGGGAACCATTTTGGAAAAAGTTTTGGAGTCCACACAGCCAGAGACCTCTGGTGAAGGAAAATGCCCCCAGGGGAGCTCCATGAAACAAAAAGCTGGAGAGAAAGCTAGTAGACGTCACTCTGTTTGCCATGTGCTTTACAGTTGAGAGAGAAACCCTGAATGTCATCGGCCTTCTTGAACCAAAGTATCTTTCCCTGAATGCCTTAGATTGGACATTTTTGTAGCATTGCTTTAATTTGGACATTTTTCACAGCCTTAGAACTGTAAATTTGTAACTTAATAAATTCCCCTTTTTAAAAGCCATCTGTTTCTGGTATATTCCATTCTGGCAGCTTGCAAACTAGAACATCCCGTTTTAGTTTATGGTTTATTAGAGTGGCTGGAGCAGTGTACCTGAAACTGTTGAGCTGTGTTCCAGTAGCCTTGATTCTTTTTTTTTTTAATTAATAAAACCAATCCACATACAACACGAACATTCTTAATGTGTGAACATTCCATACTTTGTGTGTAATCAGTGGCTCACAGTATCATCACATAGTTGTTTATTCATCACTATGATCATTTCTCAGAACATTTACATCACTCTGGAAAAAGAAATAGAAAGAAAAAACTCATAAATACCATACCCCTTACCCCTCTCTCTCATTGACCACTAGTATTTCCCTATTATTTGTTTACTGTTATTAATTAGAAAAAATTTAACAAACGAACTAAAACATAAACATATAATCATTCTGTTTTACATATATAATCAGTAATTCACAATATCACCACATAGTTGCATATTCATCATTTCTTAGAACATTTGCATCAGTTCAGAAAAAGAAATAAAAAGCATTTTTATTTACTTTTAATCCATATATTTTTACTCATCTGTCCATATCATAGATAAAAGGAGCATCCAGTAGCCTTGATTCTTGAAGACGCTTGTATAAAGATACAACTTTTACAGTGTGGGGTGGGCAATGGTGGCTCAGTGGCAGAGTTGTCGCTTGCCATGCCGGAGACCCAGATTCAGTTCCTGGTGCCTGCCCATGTAAAAACAAAACAAAAAACTTTTACAGTGTGATTGTGAAGACCTTGTGTCTGATGCTCCTCTTATCTAGACTATAAACAGATGAATGAAAAATATGGATAAAAATAATAGAGGATTGTGTTAGTTAGATTCAGGTGTCAACTTGGCCAGGTGAGCATACCTAGTCTTGTTGCTGCGGACATAAGCCAATGGTACGTGATCCTCATTTGTTGCTAATTACATCTGCAGTCGGCTAGGAGGCGTGTCTGCTGCAATGAGTGACGTTTGACTTAATTGGCTGGTGCTTAAATGAGAGAACGCAGGGTAGCACTGCCTAAGCAGCTCGGCATTCCTCATCTCAGCACTTGTAGCTCAGCCCAGGCCTTTGGAGATGCAGAAAGAAATCACCTCGGGGAAAGTTGTTGGAACCCAGGGGCCTGGAGAGAAGACCAGCAGAGACCATCCTGTGCCTTCCATGTAAGAAAGAACCTCAGTGGAAAGTTAGCTGCCCTTCCTCTGAAAAACTAACAAAATAAATCCCCTTTTATTAAAAGCCAATCCATCTCTGGTGTGTTGCATTCCGGCAGCTAGCAAACTAGAGTTTGCTAGCTGCCGGAATGCAACACCCCAGAAACAGAATGGCTTTTAAAAAGGGGAATTTAATAAGTTGCTAGTTTACAGTTCTAAGGCCGAGAAAATGTCCCAATTAAAACAAGTCTATAGAAATGTCCAATCTGAGGTATCCAGGAAAAGATACCTTGGTTCAAGAAGGCCGATGAAGTTCAGGATTTCTCTCTCAGCTGGAAGGGCATATGCTCATGGTCAGGGTTCCTCTCTCATGTGGAAGGGCACATGGCAAACATGGCGGCATCTGCTGGCTTTCATGTGGCTCTACCAAAAAAGGGACTCTCTCCAAAATGTTTCCTCTTTTAAAGGATTCCAGTAAGCAACTCCACCTTCAGCGGGTGGAGACACACCTCCATGGAAGTCATCTAATCAAAAGTTAGCATCCACATTTGGGTGGGTCACATCTTCATGGAAACAATCAAAATGCTCCCACCCAGCAATACTGAATGAGGATCAAAGGGCATGGCTTTTCTGGGGTCCATCACAAGTTCAGACCGGCACAGAGGATAAGGAGTAAAATAAATTGGGTAGATGGACATACTAGTGGTCAATGAGAGGGAGGGGTTATAAGTATGATATGTACGAGGTTTTTCTTTTTATTTCTTTTTCTGGAGTGATGCAAATGTTCTAAAAAATGATCATGGTGATGAATACACAGCTATGTGATGGTATTGTGTGTCATTGATTGTACACCATGTATGGAATATATATATGTGAAGATTTGTCAATAAAAATATATAAAAAACACCAGAAAACAGAAAATCAGCTATAACCACCACGGGCCCCCCCTCCCCATTCTTGTTTGTTAGCTGCCTGAATGCAATATACCAGAAATGGAATGGCTTTTAAAAGAAGAGTTTAATAAGTTGCTAGTTTACAGTTCTAAGACTGAGAAAATGTTCCAATTAAACAAGTCTGTAGAAATGTCCAATCTAAGGCATCCAGGGAAAGATACCTTGGTTCAAGAAGGCCTATGAAGTTCAGGGTTTCTTCTCTCAAGTGGGAAGGCACACGGCGAACACAGAGTTTCTCTCTCATCTGGAAAGGCACATGGTGAACATGGTCAGGGTTCCTCTCTCATCTGGAAGGGCGCATGGCAAACACGGCATCATCTGCTAGCTTCTTCTCCTGGTTTCCTGTTTCATGAAGCTCCCCGGGAGGCATTTTCCTTCTTCATCTCCAGAGGCCTGACTGATGGACTCTGCTTCATGGTGCTGCAGCATTTTCTGCTCTCTCTGAATCTCCTTCATTCTCCAAAATGTTTCCCCTTTTACAGGACTCCAGAAACTTACCAAGACCCACCCAAATGGCTGGAGACATGTCACCTAATGCAGCTGAACAACCACTCTTGATTAAATCACACTTCCAGGGAGAGGATCTGATTGCAGTTTCAAAGATACAGTACTGGATAGGGATTGTTCTGCCTTTATGAAATGGGATTTAAATTAAAGCATGGCTTTTTAGGGGACATGCATCCTTTCAAACTAGCACACCCCCCAACTGAACTTATTAGTATTTTTCCTAGTTTAACCTGAAATTCATAGATTAATTTTGGGGAGTTGACTTTTTTTTTCTTTCTTTCTTTTTTAACATGGGTAGGCACTGGGAGTCGAACCCAGGTGTCCGGTATGGCAGGCAAGAATTCTGCCACTGAGCCACCATTGCACTGCCCAAAGGGTATTGACATTTGACAACCATTATGTTTCTTATTTTGTTTATTCTGTTATGTTTTTTTTTTTGGGGGGGGGGGTGCATGGTCCAGGAATCGAAGCCAGGTCTCTGCATGGAAGACAGGCATTCTAACCACTAAACTACCCTTGCACCCTGTTGTTTTTAATATTCTGTTTAAATGTTTACAAATTTAGGTGGTCAAAATAAAGTCCTTATATGAAGGCTCTGAAGTAGATTGTCCATGTGATTTTGTACAAGTTAACTTTTCCTCTCTAAATCTCAGTTCCTTCATCTGTAAAATGGGATAATAATAATATCTACCTCAGGATATTTATTTACGTTAACAGTAACAGGTTATGTTACCTTGTTATGTGGGAATTATTCTTTTGTCCACAGTGCACTCACCTTCCCTCTAGACCTCCTCTTCTTTCTTTGTTCTTTATATTAGTGAAAGGCAAAACTTTCCTTCGGATTGTCCAAGCCAGAAACCTGGGAAACATCTTTAAATCTTCCTTTCTTTCCCCAATCACTTGGTTTCCAAGTCTTCTGTATTTCTAAAATCCATCTGCTCCTCTCTTATTTCCACTGCCACTGTCTTAATTCAGATCCAGTTCACATGCTAATTGGTTTCTCTGTCTTCATTTTTCCCCTCCTCCTTAGCAATTCAGTCTCTAGTCATTTTCTTTTTCCTTTTAATATTTTTTTCATGGTGAAATATAACACACATGGGGAATATATATTAAACTTAAATGACCAGATAAACATGTACTTATAGTGTGAACACTAATACGGGTCAAGAAATAGAACACTGTGGGTATATTAGAAACCTCTTGGGTTTCTCCTTTTGACCGTAGACCCATCTCGTTTTGTAGTTTGACCATCTTTCTATGTATCTCTGAACAAAACTGTTTCACATTGCCTGTTTCTGAGCTTGTTATAAAGCAGTCATCTTCCTAAACTGTCAATTAGACTAAGTTACTCTTCAGTTTCAACCTTTGCTGGCTTATCTCATCTTGTTAACTCTTCCGCTTGCAACCTGTAAACCTACTGGGGATTTGTTTTTATCAACTTTGCTAAGCTGTGACTGTGTATCCCAGAATTCCCTTCTCCCCATAGTTCTGGCTTAAGTTGGCTCTTAAGAGATACCTTGCACAAGATTTGGTAGGCAGAATTTGAAGGAGCAGCAGCCATATTCTTTTTGTAGTTGGAAGGCTGGTGCAGGGCACTAGGCTGTTACAGCTCATGCAAGTTGTTGCTTATTTGCTGGCTTACCTCGCTGTTGTGGGGCTAGCAACCAGGTCTACAGGTCCTTCAACTCTTTCTGGATCTTCTTTAGCTTCTCTGTATCCTTGGCCAGATGTGGTTTAGTTCCATGATACAGGGTGTCATCTTCTCCCATAGGTCACACCATGATTGCAGTTGAAGGCAGTAAGAGACCAAAACCGTTCTAGTCTGTCTTTGTGGGTTCCAGCTCACCCTTGCAGTTTCTAGTTTGCCTTTCCTTCCCAACAGGAAGCCCAACTTCCCTGCTGACATCTGGCCCAGCATTAGATATATTAGCACCAGTCTCATATGGATTGATTAACCAGTTCCCCAAATTATTTAAGGTCGTATCTCTATCATAATTCCCTTATCACTACTAGTAGTTTTGCTTCTCTAATTGAACCCTGACTGATACAGAATTTGGAATCGAAAGTGCTTCCAGAGGAACAGAACCATGAGGATATGTTCTTTGTATTGATTCCAGGTTATCTAGAATTAGTTCTCTTATTTAATCAGATTTTTAGGCATTAATGACCATCTTTTCTAGTGGTAAAGAGAATTCTAGCAATCCATAGCATGCAAAAGCAAAAAAGTTTCTTAAATTATCACATGTTGATGCTTATAATCAAGTGTCTACAGAAAGCAAAACTTCTTTACTGCCATAGAACATTTAGTGGAAATAAGAAGTATAATGTGATTGGTTGTTTCTGGTGTTCTAAAGTACTTAGAGAAAGAAAATGATGGGCTCAGGGCTTTTAATTTCGAACTTGGGGTCCCATAAGGGACCTGAAAGCTTTTATGACTATCCAAAAAGAAACAATTTTCATTATGAGGCTGATATTTTTGAAAATCACACACAAAGTCTAATCTCATGAGTTGCTTTGCTGGCATGGGATAGAAACCAGGCCTGCAGCTCCTATGGCTCCTGTTGAATTTCCTCTTTTATCTTCTCTGATTCCTTGGCCAGATACATGTTTAGATCCAGGACGAAAGGCATTGACTTCTTTTATAGGTCACTCCTATCATTGAATTTGGTGGCTTCGAGATGCTGAGAGACCCATGAAGATTCTAGTCCAACACTGTGGGTTTCAGTTCATCTTTGCAGGTTCCAGATTTTCCTTGTTTTTCCCATTTCATATCCATCCTTCTTTCCTTATTGTTTGCCCTGCTGATTTCAAGTCCCAGTTCCAGATACATAAGCAAGAGCCTCACAATTGTATAAGACCAAACCTATAATAAATCCCTCATTATGTACTACTATTAGTACTTCTGCTTCTCCGATCAACTCCTAACTGATTCAATGACCATATCAAACTATGCAGCATTCCACTATCACACTATACTTCCACGTCTGGTTTTTTTCCTCTGCCTAGAATCCTGATTGCCTTTTCTGCCTCATTAATTCCTCCAGGTTCTTGGCTTATCACATGCTTTGCCTCTTAGAGAAGCCTCCCCTGACCTCCCAGCCCTAGTTAAATGCTGTTCCCTTGTGCCTCCATGGCAACCTGTGCTATCTCTGTCATGGCACCTATCACTTTACACTGTGTTCTTCTGTTCTTAGCTCCACTCCCTAAGGAGAATAAACCAGATTAGGGACTGAGTCTTAGCTCTGTATCTAGGCCAGCACAGTATGTGGCACACAGATGCACAATAAATGTTTGCTGAATGATGAAAATGAGGACTATAACTTTGTAGAAAGCTTTTTGTCTTGTTTCAATATTTCAATGTATCATAGCTCATATTTATAAGAGAATTATCATATAACTCTCTATAGGTAAGTCCCACATCCATCATTCCATAAACCCAGACCGCTTCTTAGGCTGATTCTACTCTGCACAGAATGGCAAGGGGATAAGAACATTGTGACTTGTCCTTATTAACTGTAGACAAAAAAAAAAAAATTAGATAATTTAGGTCTAATTTATTTAGATAATTGATAAAGCCTGAATTAACCAGATAATTTTAAACCTGTTCTTTGTATTTGACAGTTGTAGGTCTTGAATAATTTGTGGATTAATACAAAAATAAAAAGATTTTCTTATTGCTCAAACCTGGAATAAAAGGAAAACAAGGATGTTGAGATTTGTGGACTCTAAAAATGTCATCTTCCCAGTTAAACCACTCTAATAACCACATCTGCTGTTCGAATAGAAAAAAAGGACGTGGGAGTTTTGCCTTCGCTGTTCACTGTGTGATACAGGGTAGGAGGTATAACTGCTGCTCATAGTTGGGTTACAGTCTGTAACTGTGTCACTGCTCTGAATTGTATGGATAGGGTCATAATTTATGACTACAGCTCTTAACTGAGAGAAAACAGGCTGGGGGCTATTTACTGCTTCTGTCATTATACGGAATAACAAAACCAACTACTTATTCTCTGTTGAGGGTTTTGAGTTAGTACTAGAAAACCTAAGGAAGTGGGCAACAAACCCAACCAAATATCCCTCCTCAACCATTTTTATCAACTCCAGGCTCTCCCCTCATTTGCCTACTCTTATCCTTCAAAACCAGTATCATCTTGATCCAATATTTATCTTTTAATATAATTGAATTTAAAAATTCTCTCAAAGACAGCTGAATATAAGCTTCAAATTAAACAGGTTACCTAGAGTCAGAGCTCCTACAACAAATCCTTGGGCAGCAACTCTCATGTGAATGAGATGAACGGACATTTTCTGATCTCTTCTGTACTTTAACTTGTAGAGGCCATAGGACGCCACCGTCACAAAGCCTGCTATCCCTGTGAATTGAAAAAATAGTGGTAATATAAATAGCAGGACAGTATTCCCAAGAGCTTAGAGAGTTCAATGAAAAATTTTCTAAAAGATCAGTACCTGGAAGTTAAACAGACTTTTAAAGTATTCTTTAAAAAGAGTACTTTTTAGAAAGAACCATGCTGGATTTGAATACCAGATTTCAAAATATCCCTTATCATTCTTGTTTGAAGTTTTGACTCTTCCCAGAAAAACCTGAACCATGTAGTGTAGTAATTTGACTAGTAATTTGTAATTTTCCTGAGGCATGATTTAGTATTCTGTAAGCTGCAAGGCCATTATCAGGGGCAAGTAAGTGAATCTTGTAAACATCCCAGCATCCATAGCTTTTGAGCATTTAGCTTTACCCCTCTCTATTTGTCATAAAATAAAGGGTAAATCTAGTAAAGTGATTAAAAACTTTGTTTTTCTGTAAAAACAAGAGCTTAAACTATATTGAGAGCTAAAAAGGTGTGAATATACGCACAAAAATGACTGGTTAACAACTGTAATTCAAGAAAAGTCCAGAACTATGTTGTAGTTTGCCACAGCTATTATGACAAATACCACATAATAGGTTGGTTTAAACAACAAGAATTTATTGGCTCATTCTTTTTTTTTTTTTTTT
>PVIY010016135.1:0-52332 GCA_004026745.1 Myrmecophaga tridactyla | reverse complement strand
AAAGAATAAAATATTTAGGAATAAATTTAACTAAAGAGACAAAAGACCTATACAAAGAAGACTACAAGAAATTGTTAAAAGAATCACAGAAGATGTAAGTAGATGGAAGGGCATATTGTGTTCATGGATTGGAAGACTAAATATAGTTAAGATGTCAATTCTACCTAAACTGATTTACAGATTCAATGCAATACCAATCAAAATCCCAACAACTTACTTTTCAGAAATAGAAAAACCAATAACCAAATTTATCTGGAAGGGTAGGGTGCCCTGAATATCTAAAAGTATCCTGAGGAAAAAAAATGAAGTTGGAGGTCTCACGCTACCTGGCTTTAAGGTGTATTATGAAGCTACAGTGGTCAAAATGGCATGGTACTGGCATAAAGATAGATACACTGAGCAATGGAATAGAATAGATATATTCTATTCAGATATAGACCCTCTCATCTACGGACAATTGATCTTTGATAAGGCAGTCAAGCCAACTCACCTGGGACAGAACAGTCTCTTCAATAAATGGTGCCTAGAGAACTGGATATCCACATGCAAAAGAATGAAAGAGAACCCATATCTCACACCCTATACAAAAGTTAACTCAAAATGGATCAAAGACCTAAACATTAGCTCTAAGACCATAAAACTGTTAGAAGAAAATGTAGAGAAATATCTTATAAATCTTATAATAGGAGGCGGTTTCTAAGACCTTACACCCAAAGCATGAGCACTGAAGAAATAAATAAATAAATGGGAACTCCTCAAAATTAAACACTTTTGTGCATCAAAGCACCTTGTCAAGAAAGTAAAAAGACAGCGTACACAATGGGAGACAATATTTGGAAACAATATATCAGATAAAGGTCTAGTATCCAGAATATATAAAGAGATTGTTCAACTCAACAACAAAAAGACAGACAACCCAATTACAAAATGGGCAAAAGACTCGAACAGACACTTCTCAGAAGAGAAAATACAAATGGCCAAAGGCACATGTAAAGATGCTCAACTTCCCTGGCTATTAGGGAAATGCAAATCAAAACCACAATGAGATATCATCTCACATTCACCAGAATGGCCATTATCAATAAAACAGAAAATGACAAGTACTGGAGTGGATGTGGAGAAAGAGGCACACTTATCCACTGTTGGTGGGCATGTCAAATGGTACAACCTCTGTGGAAGGCAGTTTGGCGGTTCCACAGGAAGCTAAATATATAATTGCCATATGACCCAGCAATACCATTGCTAGGTATCTACTCAGAGGATATAAGGGCAAGGACACAAACAGTCATTTGCATACCAATGTTTATAGCAGCATTATTTACAATTGCAAAGAGATGGAAACAGCCAAAATGTCCATCAACAGAGGAGTGGCTAAAGAAACTGTGGTATGTACATATGATGGAACATTATGCAGCTGTAAGACAGAATAAAGTTATGAAGTATGTAACAACATGGATGAACCTTAAGGACATTATGCTGAGTGAGATTAGCCAGAAACAAAAGAACAAATACTGTATGGTCTCACTGATATGAACTGACATTAGTGAATAAACTTGGAGAATTTCACTGGTAACAGAGACCATCAGGAGATAGAAATAGGGTAAAAATATTGGGTAATTGGAGCTGAAGGGATACAGATTGTGCA
Organism: Myrmecophaga tridactyla; assembly: GCA_004026745.1. NCBI lineage: Eukaryota > Metazoa > Chordata > Mammalia > Pilosa > Myrmecophagidae > Myrmecophaga > Myrmecophaga tridactyla. The sequence continues at coordinate 50,687 of PVIY010016135.1, read as the reverse complement.
ACAGGACTGATGATAAAAACTCAGAAATGGATAGCACAATGCTACCTAACTGTAGTACAATTATGTTAAAACACTGAATGAAGCTGAATGTGAGAATGAAAGAGGGAGGAGGGCACAAATGAAATAAGAAAGAAAGATAGACAATAAAGACTGAATGGTATAATCTAGGAATGCCTAGAGTATATAATGATAGTGACTAAATGCACAAATTAAAAAAAGTATTTTTGCAGGAGGAAGAACATAGGAATGTCATTAACGCAGGGTGTTGAAAATAGATAGTAATTAATATTTAAAAATTTTAACATGTGGGTGGCTGCCGTGGCTCAACGGGCAGAGTTCCGACCTGCCATGCTGGAGGTCTGGAGTTCGATCCCTGGTGCCTCCTGCCCATATGCAAATTAAAAAAAACATTTTAACATGCATGAAACTAAAGCAAAAAATGTTTATTTGGCACAAAATTTATATTTTGACTACTGCGTTTGCTAATATAATTTATGTAGACAGCTTAATTGAACACCATAAGTACATGGAACCTTCAGTAGGGCATGAGATTTTGTTGGTTTGTCCAGAGTGATGCCCCGTAAATCCCAGAGTGATTTGAACAGTGAATTAAAAAGTGTTTGCAAAGTCCCCTAGGGGGAATGGTAAGAAAGGGGGAATATTCCACTTCCCCAAGGTTTCTCACAAGCAGTGGGGACAACCAAAGCAATAGGCTGAGCCCCCAATCTTGGGGTTTGTTCATATGAGACCTAACCCCACAAAGGATAGGTCAAGCCTACTTAAAATTAGGCCTAAGACTTACCCCCAAAAGAACCTCTTTTATTGCTCAGATGTGGCCTCTCTCTCTCCAGCCAACACAACAAGCAAACTCACTGCCCTCCCTCTGTCTATGTGGGACATGACTCCCAGGGGTGTGAACCTTCCTGGCAACGTGTGACAGAAATCCTAGAATGAGCTGAGACTCAGCATCAAGGGATTGAGAAAACCTTCTAGACCAAAAGGGGGAAGAGTGAAGCGAGACAAAATAAAGTGTCAACAGCTGAGAGATTCCAAACAGAGTCAAGAGGTTATCCTGGAGGTTTTTCTTATGCATTAAATAAGTAGTCATTTGTAATGGAGTAGTCAAGATGTAATGGAGAGGCTGGAGGGAACTGCCTCAAAATGTAGAGCTGTGCTCCAGTAGCCATGTTTCTTCAAGATGATTGTATAATGATATAGCTTTCACAATGTAGCTGTGTGATTGTGAAAACCTCGTGTTTGATGCTCCTTTTATCTACCTGATCAACAGATTAGCAAAAACAAATGGAATAAAAATAAATAATAGGGGGAACAAACGTTAAAATAAATTTAGATGGAAATGCTAGTGATCAATGAAAGGGAGGGGTAAGGAGTATGGTACGCATTAATTTTTTTTTGCTGTCTTTCTATTTTTTTCTGAATTGATGCAAATGTTATAAGAAATGATCACGATGATGAACTTGCAATTATGTGATGATATTATGAATTACTCATTATATATATGTAGAACAGAATGATCAAAATAAAAAATATATAAAAAATTAAGAAAAAATAAAAAAAGGAGAATGAATATTACCCAAGGACTTGCACCCTATTCTGGGGAGATTTAATGTGTTTTTGGTTGTACGCAGGACAGTTGCACATTGTTAGGTGAGGAAAAAATGTGTCTGTTATTGTTTTCTATTTAGAGATTAAGTATTGTTTAAGATGATGTGTATAGCTGACAAGTTGATGAGGGGTGGACTGTCATGGTCAGGTTCATGTGTCACCTTGGCCAGGTAGTTGTGCTTGTTTGTCTGGTTGGGCAAGTGATGGCCTGTCTGTTGCTAAGAGGACATTTCATGGACTTAAATCATGATTACGTTGGCTGCATCCACAGGTGATTGCATTTGTAATCAGCCAAGGAGAGTGTCTTCTGCAATGAGTGACACTTAATCTAATCACTAGAAGGCTTTTAAGGAGGATTCAGAAGAGCCCGTCTGTCCTAGTTTGCTAGCATTGGAATGCAACACACCAGAGACAGATTGGCTTTTAATAAAAAGGGATTTATTTCGTTAGTTCTTCAGAGGAAAGGCAGCTAACTTTCCACTGAGGTTCTTTCTTATATGGGAAGGCACAGGGTGATCTCTGCTGGCCTTCTCTCCAGGCCTCAGGGTTCCAACAGTTTTCCCTGCGGTGATTCCTTTCTGCATCTCCAAAGGCCTGGGCTGAGCTACGAGTACTGAGATGAGGTATGCTGAGCTGCTTGGGCTGTGCTACATTGCACTGTCTCATTTAAGCACCAGCCAATTAAGTTAAACATCATTCATTGCAGCAGGCACGCCTCCTAGCTGACTGCAGATGTAATCAGCACAGAGGAGGTTCATGTACCATTGTCTCATGACCACAGCAACAGAACTAGGTGCCTTCACCTGGCCAAGTTGACAACTGAATCTAACTACCATATGTCCACCCCTTGTCTACTTGGTAACTACACGCATCACTTTAAACAATATTAAGGTGCAAAAAATTCTCTTCTGGCTGTGGACCTGTGAATCTCAAAATGAGTTGTCTGGTGCCAACAGGCAAAGGAGGACATTCACAGGATACAGCTTTTCATTTCCACAGGGAGAAATTGGAAAGAACACAAGAGTCGCAAGACCCAAGCAGTTCTAAAAACCTGCAGGGCAAACTCCATTGGATTTCAAAGTCTGAAAGTCATTTATTCTTCAGCTTTAGAAAGTTGCAGTCCCACCCTTTCCAAGGGCCTATCCAAATCAACTTCGAGGGACATTGAAAAGACCACCTTTTTCTCGGTTCCACTCTCTCCAGGCATTGGGGCCACACCTGGGTTCTCTGACATTTCTAGGGCACACGTTCAACCCCTTCATGTGGTGGTAGCCAGGCTCTCCTCTGTCCCCAAGGCCTAAGGCAGCACAACTCTTCCACTGCAATGAGGTGGGAGACTCATTCTCTCAATGTATATGGGTGGGCCCACTCTCCTGGCCAAGGTTTCTTGGCTTCAGACCTGAGCTTCCATGGTTTTACTCTGCAAACTCCAATTTGTCCCTTTTGTGTCGCCCTTTGTCCAGACTGGCAGCGGTTCTGTTTACACCAACAGCCTCTTCAAGCACTCCAGGACTTCTCCATAATTCTCTTCACAGTTCCTCCAAAATCTTCCCCTTAGCCATCCAAAAAAACATTCCAACATATCTGGTATTTGCCAACTGCAGCAGCACCCCACTTCTCAGGTACCAAATCTGTTCTAGTTTGCTAGCTGCCAGAATGCAACACACCACAGATGGATTGGCTTTTAATAAAAGGGGATTTATTTCATTAGTTTTTCAGAGGAAAGGCAGCTAACTTTCAACTGAGGTTCTTTCTTACGTGGGAAGGCACAGGGTGATCTCTGCTGGTCTTCTTTCCAGGCCTCTGGGTTCCAACAACTTTCCCCAGGGTGATTCCTTTCTGCATCTCCAAAGGCCTGGGCTGAGCTGTGAGTGGTGAGATAAGGAATGCTGAGCTGCTTGGGCTGTGCTACGTTGTGCTCTTTCATTTAAGCACCAGCCAATTAAGTCAAACATCATTCATTGCAGCAGGAACGCCTCCTAGCCGACTGCAGATGTAATCAGCAACAGATGAGGTTCACATACCATTGGCTCATGTCCACAGCAACAGAACTAGGTGTTCTTCACCTGGCCAAGTTGACAACTGAATCTAACTACCATACCGTCTCTCTTCCTGCTTCAGCTGGACAGCCTCTCCCATGGAATTCTTCCAGACTCTTCATCAGAGTCATCAGTTTCACAGGCTGCCCTACAGATTTTGGACTCTTTCTTTCCTACGGTTGTTTAGCCAGCCTCTCCTGAGAGTTCACTGAGGAATGTCATCAGAGTTACCAGCTTGCAGCCTGCCTTACAGACCTTGGACTCAATGTTCCCACAGTTACATGAGACACTTTTATAAATTTTATATATACGGGTATTTCCTGCTGATTCTGTTTCTCTAGAGAACCCTGGCTAATACAGCCACCATAACTGAATCTTCAATGAGTCATTCACAGCTACTTCTGGTGATAGGGTATAAGATTAAGGACTTCCATGGGCACCATGTAAGTTTTTTTTCATTAAGAGTGAGTTATTCAATCATAATTCAAATTTTGTGGGCATATAAATAAATTAAAATGCTGGAAGAGGTGTTTTGAGCACAGTGGATTAAAGATAGTGGCAAGTCCTTTTCCATTCCTTCCTTGCCCACCCTGAATATGGCATGGTCCTGTGACTTTCACTGACAATAGAGTGTGGTAGAAGTAACACTGTGTAATTTCCAAAGCTGTGACTTAGGAGATCTGTAGCTTCTTCTTTTGCGTGCTTGGAACCCCAGGTATCATACTGTGAGAAGCCAGAGTGAAGATGGAGAAACCACATACAGGAGAACCAAGGTGCTCGAATTATACCTCCAGCTGAACTTCTTGCTGATAGCTGTTACCAATTCCCTGCCATGCAATGAACCATTTTCGACATTCCAGCCAAGTCAAGCCCCCAGATGACTGAAGTCTCAGCCAACTTCATGTAAAACAGAACCATTCCTTATCAACACCCAGACTCATAAGAGATAATAAATAGTTGTTGTTTTAAGCCACTAAGACATTGAGTGGTTTTAGCACCAAAACAAGCAGCAAAAGTAAATCCAAATCCAAATTAAGTGTCTGTCCAGTGATGAAAAATCACTGTTTCCACCATAATGAAATAGGTCCAGTTAATTTAGTTAAATCAGTTAATTTGCTGGTTTCTCTTAAGTAAGGTATCCTATCAGGAGCTCAGGATTAATCAGTGCAGCTGGCAGAATGCACACTCAGCCTTGGACAGCTGGGTTGAGGGGATGTTGAGCTCTTGCATAATCAACCATAGGCATTGGGACCAAGATTTTTTAAGAGAAGGACCTGAGGTAGCTAAGGAAGGAAACTGACTGATCATCTTGTCTATCAATTAGAAGCCTTCTCTACATGAAAGGGAATTTGAGAGTATGCATATGTGTGATGGGTAGATTCATGTGTCAACTTGGCCAGGTGATGGTGCCTGGGTATCTGGTCCAGCAAGCATTGGACTATCTATTGCTGGTGAAGACATTTTGTGGACTTAAATCATGAGCATGTTGGTTGCATCTATGGCTGATTACATCTGCAGTCAGGTAAGGGAGTGTCTTCTGCAATAAGGGATGCTTAATCTAATCATCTGAAGGCTTTTAAGGAGAATTCAGAATAGAGGATCTCTCTCTCCACTTCAGCCAGCCAGCCTCTCCTGGGGGAGTCTGTTGAGAACCTTCATCGAAGAAGCCAGTTTGTGGTCCACCCTACAGATTTTGGACTCTTGCATCCCCACGGTTGTGTGAGACACTTGTATAAATCTCATATTTACAGATATCTCCTGTTGGTTCTGTTTCCCTGAGAACCCTAACTAATACAACATGAAACAGAAATATTCTCATCATCTAGTCCTATTCCAAGAAATGCATTTGCATATCTCTTTCTCAAACAGTGTAATCAATCTTTCAATCCTGTTTCTTCTAAGTCCCTGATCGTATGGAAAATTATTAGTCACTACCCAAGAATCAGTATAGATCATACCTTAAGCCACTTCTTCTTCCACCAAAGAGGTCATGGAAAAGTACATCTCAAAATTCTTCTCAATTTGAAGACTTTCATGCTTCATTGTGCATCAGGGTCACCCAGTGGTTTCTCTACAAGTCCCTTTGCATATCCATTGTGATTCTCCTCTTGGGCCTGCATTAGGCTCCAAATAGACCTCAGTGTAGTGAAACATATACTTTGTGGGGTAAAGAGACAATCAAGGGCTCACTGGACTAAAATGTGGCATATGCCTGGAGAGCTGACTTTCCCCAGAGGAGGGATAGTAAAGGGCTATGAAATAAAGAGAAGCAAGATGCTTCTGATTTTTAATTTATTGGACTAGAGATATTCATTGCATACCATGTGCAATAATAATAATCAATCTGGAAAAGTGGCTGCAATTGTGGTTATCACAGATTGCCTCTTAATCTTTGATGTTCTGCTTAACTCTGATTTCTTTCTTATTGATCTTGCTTAGGTTTCTTGAATCAGTAATTACTTTCATTAGTTTTATTAAATTCTTAGTCATCATCTGTTCAGATACGGTCCCTATCCCATTCTCTCTCTACTTTCTTTCTGGGCTCAAATTAAATTTATGTTGTTTCATGTCTCTAATTCTTATATTTTTCACTCTCTTTATTTCATTGAGTGGTGCTCTGGAAAACTTCTTCAGTTCTATCTTCCAGTTTACTAATTCCTTCTTCAGCTGTGCTTTAAAGCTGTTTATTATATTTTTAATTTCAATCATCAATTTTTCATTCCTAGAAGTTTTCTTTGACTCTTTGTATACATTTTTTATTGTGAAATATAGCATATATACAAAAAAAGAAAGAAAAAACAATAATTTTCAAAGTACACTTCAACAAGTAGTTACATCAGAGTTTGTGATGAGGTTCCATTCCACTATTTCAGAGTTTTCCTTCTAGCTACCTCAAAACACTGGAGGCTAGAAGAAATATTAATGTACTGATTCAGCAGTCATAATCATATGCTAAATCCTATTTTCTCTGTTATACCTCCTCCTTCTCCTTTGATTCTTTTCCCAGTCTATAGGGATCTTTAGGCAATGTCAATTCTGAAATTTTCATGTTGAGAAGTCATGTCAACACTAAAGGATAGGGGGATGTAATTAATTTTATAATCTTGGAGAGGCTGGTCTCTCTGAGTTTCAGGATTTATCTGGCCTAGGGACCCTCTTGAAATTATAGGCTCCAGGAAAGCAAACTTAGTGCGTGTAACCTTTATAGAGTATCAGTTAGAGCCCTAGATGTTCCTAAGAGTTAAGAAGAGTAACATTGCATGGGGTTTAGCAAACCATGGTAATTAGCACTACCTAACTGAAGCTTGCATAACCATAGCCTCCAGAACAGCCTCTTGACTCTATTTGACTTGTCTTAGCCACCGATGCCTTGTTTTATTATAATTGTGGTCAGGAAGGCATTGTCAATCCCACAGTGCCAGGGCTAGACTCATCTCTGGGAGTCATGCCTGACATCGTCAGGGAGACTTTCACCCCTGAATGTCATGTTCCATGTAAGGGGGAGGTTAATGACTTTCCTTGCAGAGTTGGGCTTAGAGAGAAAGAGGCCACATCTGTGCAAAAAGAGGTTTCCTGGAAGCAACTCTTATGCCTCATTACAGGTAGTCTTAGCTTTTCCACTACAGAGATAAGTTTCATAAGGGCAAGTCTTAAAAATCAAGGGCTTGGCCTATTTTCTTGGGAGTTCCCAATCGTTGAGAGATTACTTGGGGTTTCCCAGATGGGAAAGTTTAATAGCTTCATTTTTTTTCCTTCAGACCCTCAAGGAACTCTACCAATACTTTTTAATTATCAGCCCATCATAATCCGAGATGCATCTGGATATGACATTAAGCTACACAGAATTACAAGTCCTCATTCTTTGCTGTGGACTCCAGGAGTTTGAGTTGTTTAAATGAGCTATCCAAAAAGGTTGATTTAGAGTGTGTGGTATAGAAAATTTAGGTTCTAGAAAAAATAAATCTCTCAGCCTTTGGTCTCATACAGTAGGTGAAGGTCTAAAGTACATACACTATCATCTTTTGCCCTTTGTGCCAGTTTGAAAGTATTATGTACCCCAGAAAAGCCATGTTTTAATCCTGATACAATCCTGTGGGAGCAGCCACTTCTTTTAATACTGATTCAATACTGTAAGTTGGAAACTTCTGATTAGGTTATCTTCATGGAGATGTGACACACCTAAGTGTGAGTGTGACCTTTTAGATGGAGATGTGACTCCATCCATTCCAGGTGGGCCTTGATTAGTTTTGTGCCAGTCTGAAAGGGTTATGCACCCTAGAAAAGGCATGTTTTAACCCTGATCCATCTTGTGGAGGCAGCTATTTCTTTTAATCCCTATTCAGTACTGCAGCTGGAATCTTGATTAAATTATCTCCACGAGATCACACACATAATTGTGGGTATTAACCTCTGAAGAGAGAGAGATGTGACTCCACCCATTCCAGGTGGGTCTTGATTAGTTTACTGGAATCCTTTAAAAGAGGAAGTATTTTGAAAAAAGTTTGAAAGCCACGAGAGAGCCCACGCAGCTAGAGAGCTTTGGAGATGAAGAAGAAGCCTGGTTTCTCCTTGCTGCTTATAGTGAAATGCAACAAGAAAGAGATAAGCTGTGAACTGAACTCTTGGGTACTAAGAAATCAGAAGCTGATGGTTTGGAAAATTCTGGGCTTCCAGGAAGGAAGATCTCAGAGAATGGTGCCCTACATGGGATGTGACCAAAGGTGGAACCAGTCAGCCATTTCAGAGAAAGCCAGGATTGGCGATGGAGTTATCCAGGAAGGATCTGTGGAAACTCCTTTTGTCTGATGGACATGATCTGGGCATACTGCATAGAAAACCAGTAAGAGTATTTAGGGATCTGTATAAAGAGAGCCACTGCCAGTTGGGACTGAGAGGGACAGGAAAGGGACACATTGGAGGAAAAATAGCTTCGGAGGCGGAACTATGGAAGTTAAAGTCTAAAGTCAAGAAACCTTGGGCTAGGAGAGTAGACCCAGCCAAGTACTTGGAGAGGGTGAATTTGCCCAGAAGCCAGAGGGTGGGCCTTCCACCTCCTTGCAGTGGAAAAGTCGTGCTGCCTCAGGCCTGGAGAGGGTGGAGGACATTCCTTGGGGTTTGGGAAGAGCCTGGCTGCCACCACATGGAGTGGTTGAATGTGTGCCCCAGAGATGGCAGAGAGCAGTTTACTGGAATTCTTTAAAAGAGGAAACATTTTGGAAAGACTTAGAAACAACAGAAATGACAGAGCTGACAGAAACTTCAGAGCAGAGCTGATACAGATGCTAACACTTGGAGAACAAAAACACAGATGTTTGGAGATGCCGGGGGCCCAGCAGATGACACCATGAGATGTTAAGCAAGCCAGAACCTTGAGCAAGCCAAGAGATGAAAGCCAGCCCCAGAGAAGCAAAGTGAGGAACCCCTCAGGAACAGAGGCTGAAAGCAACTGGAGCCCAGGAGCAAGGGACCAGCAGATACCAGCCAGTTGACTATCCAGCTAACAGAGGTGTTCCTGACCCATCGGACTTTCTTGAGTGAAGTTAACCTCTTGTTGGTGCCTGTGCTGGTTTGAAAGGAAGTATGCCCCCTAGAAAAGCCATGTTTTAATCAAAATCCCATTTCATAAAGGTAGAATAATCTCTATTCAATACTGTATGTTTGAAACTGTAATCAGATCATCTCCCTGGATGATGTGATTTAATCAAGAGTGGTTGTTAAACTGGATTAGGTGACAACATGTCTCCACCCATTTGGGTGGGTCTTGATTGGTTTACTGGAGTCCTATAAAAGAGGAAACATTTTGGAGAATGAGATTCAGAGAGAGCAGAGAATGCTGCAGCACCATCAAGCAGAGAGTCTACCAGCCAGCAACCTTTGGAGATGAAGAAGGAAAATGCCTCCCAGGGAGCTTCATGAAACTTGAAGCCAGGAGAGAAAGCTAGCAGATGACGCCGTGTTCGCCATGTGCCCTTCCAGATGAGAGAGAAACCCTGACTGTGTTTGCCATGTGCCTTCTCACTTGAGAGAGAAACCCTGAACTTCATCAGCCTTCCTGAACCAAGGTATCTTTCCCTGGATGGAAGCCTTTGATTGGGCATTTCTACAGACTTGTTTTAATTGGGACATTTTCTCAGCCTTAAAACTGTAAACTAGCAATTTATTAAATTCCCCTTTTTAAAAGCCATTCCGATTCTGGTATACTGCATTCTGGCAGCTAGCAAACTAGAACACTGAGCCATCAGACTTTCTTGAGTGAAGTTAACCTCTTGTTGGTGCCTTAATTTGGACACTTTCACTTCCTTAGAACTATAAACTTATAACTTATTAAATTCCCCTTTTTAAAGGCTGTTCCAGTTCCGGTATATCATATTCCAGTAGTTTGCAAACTAACACACCCTGTATCTGATTTACCTTAGTCCCAGTCAGATTGGCTTTGTTTTTATCTCTAATTGAGGCCTGACCTCTTTTTTAGTTACTTGAACTGTTACTGTATGTGGCTAGGCTAACTTTCAGGGCTGCAGCGCTCTATTTCTGGGTCTTAGGTGTCACAGAGTTACTCAAAGTTCCAGGGAAATACCTGCTGATACACATACAGCTCAGTGCTTCAGAATCTAGAAGTATACTGACAACTTCAGAATAAGTGTGGCTGCTATAAGGGCTTACAATCTAGGCTCCAATTTTCTTAGAAGTATTTTCTGAAGGAGACTTAGCATATTTGTTCCTTTGTTTCTGGCTTATTTTACACAACACAGGGTCCCCAAGGCTTATTCAGTTCCATGAGTGCCTCTTAACATCTTTGACTCTTTAAATTTTGCTTTCTTCTTAATATTTTAAAAAATTTCTCTTTTATTTCTTGAAATATATTTAATTAACTCTGTGCCTAACAGTTCAGATATCTGAAGTTATTACCAGTCTGTTTCTGCTGTTTGTTTTTTTCTGTTAGTCTTGCTCAGTTCACTTTTCATTATGAACTATTCAGTTTCTTTGGAATTTTTATCTCTTGAAATTCTTTGAGGTCTGGGATGAAGGAGGGTGCCTCCAGAAATAATTTGTGTTTATTCTTGGACACACTACCAGTCTAGGAGCATGTTAAAAATAATTCCTCGGCTTTCGGCTTTGTCAGTCACCCACACAGCGTGAATTCAGGCTGCAAACCAACGTGAGGGCTGAGTTGAGGCTCACATTTCTTAAGAAAGAGTTTCTCTTTCAGTGACACTCAAGTTTGAAAGAGGAGGTTTTTCTTAAAGTCTCCTTTGACGAGGTGGCATTATTTCTAATTTAACCTTACACAAATAGTGTAGCATCTTAAAGTTGCAACTTTATATGGGGTCCCTTTTATTAGACTTCCTATTTTGTGTGAGTCCTGGACTTTACTTTCTGTTTCCAAGCCCCACTAATCGAAAGGAAGGAAAGAAGGAAGGAGGCACGAGGGAGGGAAGGAGGAAGGAGGAAAAAAATCAACGTTCACATTTACCAGAGTTCAGCAAATGCCCTGAAAGCTATTTTCTGCTGACTCTCCGCACTTCCATATTGCCTCTGTTCTTGCACTTATTTTCTCATTTCCTTATTTTCTTGCCTCTCATGGATGCATTTCCGAAAAGCAAGCCAGAATGGTTACTATTAGACAAGAACTATAAGAACAAAACTTCAGAAGTTCTCAGGACATATGCCCTAAGTTCAATCAATTCTTTAAATTGGCTGTTATATTAGACTAGACTGGACTTTTTAATATGTGGAAACTAAGACTATCTACGAAAATCTGACAGTGACTTGTAAAGCCCCATTATCTTTTTGAGAATTCACCAAGGTTGGGGGAGAACAGTCAAAACAGTGGGTTTAAAGGCACCCTGCTGAGTTCAACTATCCAATAAACCAGCTGCAGTTTGAACTCAATGATGTGCGAATGTGCAATATTGTTTTCATAATAATTGACATGAGTTTTAATTCCCAAGCAATCCCCCACCAAAAAAATGAAAGAAAAAAAACCCCCAGAAGTATACCATGTCAACCAACTCCACCTCAGACAATATATTCTTCCACAATCCCCTTCCCCACTGCATATTCTGAGTCTGGGCTAGTGCCAGGAAAACTTTTAATTGGATGAGAAAAACTTTGACAGACATGCCTAATAGCTTTCTTTGTACTCTCAGGCTTTAAATAAGGGGGGATTATATGCCAATTATATTCTTTAATTCCTCAGCAGAACCTGAGTGAGATTTTCTAAGAATTAAGGACACAGGTTCCTTAACTTCAGAGTATATATGTATCCCTCCTGGAGTTTGTTTTAACAAGCACAGTCCCAGTCCACATTCCCAGAAATTCTTATGTGTATTTCTTCATCCAAAGCACTGTTTTTGGCAATGTAAAGTTGTTTAGATTCTCATGTCATCTTTTGTGTGTGTGTGTAATCTTAATGGTAGTCATTTACATTCACCTCTGGTTCTTTAACCACCAATTATAATAAAAGACTCATTTATCTGGGCCCAGGTTGCTAGCCATGGAGCAGAGCCATCTGTTCACAACAAGAATGGAGAGAGCATCTGGCGCATCATTTCAATGCTTGGCGCAGACAGACATACAGACACACACACACTTGGTTTCCAGCACGCTAAATTCCTGGGATGCCACATCTCTAGCTTTGCTCTAGAAAGAGTTATATTAGTAAGTCCCTAATTCTTGACATAGAGATATTGGAGTTATAATCAAGTGGGATTTATGCCTGGAAGTGAAGACAGCCTTTGGTAGAATGGTTCAGGGGAGGTTCATTCAATTCTGTCACAATATGGGGCAAAAATCTGCCTAATAAGAGGGCTCTTTTCTCTGAAGTATAAATGTTAGGTGCATGCAGAGAAAACACATATTCTATTAGTAGAAGCTCTTACCTCTAGAGTGAGGTAAGACTGATGAGCTGACTTCGGTGGCTCCCTCCCATTCCCTTACAGCCTTATAACTGTCTCCTGTCATCCAGGGCATTTTGTGCGCTTAATCTTTGTAATTCTTGCGATTGGAAGAACCTCATATACTCTCTACTGGGCTGCAGGAGGGAGACATTCATACTGCCCCAAGTTCCTGCTGATTCACCTGCAACTTCTATTTGGAAGCTGGGCTGCCTTATTGCAGTCCTGTGTCTCATATGTCCTATGAAAGTCAGTTACGCCCTCACTTTCTCCCCAGATGGAACTCAGAGCCCTCTCTGCTTTGTCTGCTCCTCATCTGAGTCTACTGCTCTGGCTCCTTTCTCTTCTAAACCTGAATAACCACAATAACGAAAACAGCAGCAACAACAACAAAACCAGAGGTGACTCCTCTCAGAGCCCAATACCTGAGAACAACCTTAAACGGGGACTGATTTTGAATTGGACTCAACCAAACCCAAAAGGCTACTGTTCTGACCCTTACCTGATGCATCATCTTACAGAAGAGTGTCTGCTGCAGTTACCCCTCAATATCACGGGAAGCAGGTGGCCAGCCTCTGAAATTTCAAAGAAGCATTCCAAAGCCAGTGTATTAGTTAGGGTTCTCTAGAGAAACAGAATCAACAGGAAACACTCGCAAATATAAAATTTATAAAAGTGTCTCACGTAACCGTGGGAACGCAGAGTCCAAAATCCGCAGGGCAGGCTGTGAAGCTGACGATTCCGATGGAGGGTCTGGACCTCCACAGGAGAGGCTCGCCAGCCGAAGCAGGAAGAGCCTATCTCTTCTGAATCCTCCTTAAAAGGCTTCCAGTGATTAGATTAAGCATCACTCATTGCAGAAGACGCCCCCCTTGGCTGATTACAAATGGAATCAGCTCTGGATGCAGCAGACATGGGCATGATCTAATTCTATGAAATGTCCTCATTGCAATAGACAGGCCAGCACTTGCTCAACCAGACAAACAGGTCCCACCACTTGGCCAAGTTGACACATGAACCTGACCATGAAAGCCAGGTTATATGGAGTTCCAACAATAGAAGCTGAAAGCCCAGCCCTGTCCAGGACACATTCAGATAACTGAGAGAGAAATGGGAGAAAAGAAGGTGCATCAAGAGGGGTACCTGCTATGAACCCCACACTTTACAGAGGCTCTGGTTCTGCTTTAGACTCACCCTCCCATTGAGTGAGAAATCTTGGGGTCAAGGGGGCATGTCCCCTCAGCCTGTCTCCTGCCTTCTGAGAGCGCACAGCTCTGGAATTCCCTGTCCAAACTGAAGGAACACCACCTCCAGGCACAGGCTTCTTCCAGCTACGTGATCCCAGGGAGAATAGAGCCTCAGGTGAACACACTCCACACCCAGAAGCGGCCAAGGATGGTGGACAGAGCTTTAACGTAGGCTGGGGTGTCCATGTGTGCTTTGGAGGCCCCTCACAGTGCTGGATGGGGCTGACAGTGAAAAGAGCACGGGGTCTTCATGGAACAGAGAAGGGGGACAGAGGTAGGTGGTTCCATCCGCTTCCTTTGAGGCCTTTTCTGATAACCACTGCCACCTTGATCCTGCCCACAAGGCGGTGCTCCTGCCGGTCAATGCTCCCCAAGGCTGCGCTGGTAACCCGGAGCATGGTAAAAAAGGCCGGGATCTTTCTACCTCAGTTCCTTTCCCCTCCGGGAAAGGAAAACAGCGTCCAGTGAATCTGCTTTCCAAGATTCATTTTCCTCACCTTCAGCTTGGGTTTCCGTCCAGGTGTCCGCGGGTGTCCGGGCTGCCTCCAGGTGGGAAACGCGGGGGCCTTCGCTCCCGGCCTACCCGGCCCAAGAAGGCGAAGCGGCCCCCTCTCCCGTCTCGCAAACTCCCTGCTCCCGGGGTTCCTTTTCCAGGCCCGTCACCGCGTTTACAAGGACAGGCGACTTTAAAGGCCTCGCCCTTTGGAGGGCGCGGCACGGCCCCCAGGTGCCCGGCGCGGAGGCGCGCCCCGGAGGAGGAGGGCGGCGGGCCAGGGCCGCGCAGGCCTAGGGTCGCGAGGGGCCGTGCTGCGGCGACCAGGCGGGCCTGAGCCTCGATACCTGGGAGGGGCCGGGCGCTGGTGGGGTGGTGGTATTAGGGGTGCCCCGGGAGCGAGGACCCAAGCCCTGGGCACCTCAGCTCCTCTATCTGACCCCCTCGCCCTGGGCCGGCGTGGGGCCGCAGGCTCGCTTCTCGGGCGCCTCTTCAGGACGTCGCCGGCTTCTGGGGGCCGGTTTCCCCCTTGGACTGCTCGGGGATCCTCCAACGCGGGGAGGGACCTGTTCTCTGGAAAAGGCCCAGTTTGGGGGAGCCGGCACCCCTCCTCGCCTCGCCCCACCCGGGAGGGTATGGGGAAAGACTTTCCGGGCTCTGCAGGTGCCCAGGAGTCAACGCGGGGCCCGGCCAGGTTCCGCCCTGTGTCGGCAAAGTGGGGAGAGCAGTCCCGTCCTCACCTCTGTTAAAAGAAGGGTTACTGCAAGTAGAAAGGAGAGCGTTTCATTAACAGTGATAATTAGCGAATTGGGCAACACGAAGAAAAAGCAGGTGTTTCAAAGCAGCGTAAGAGGTGGGAAGTGGGAATTTGTCGTACCCCCCAAAAGCGGTGGGGGTGGGGATTGCAGATTGCAGTTGTCAGGTGACTTGTGTCCTAGTGGCTTAACAGGAACGGGAGGCTGCAGGAAACTTGTTCAGAGCTGATTGGTTATACCTTAAGTGTCTTTTTCACCGTTTTTTTTTTTTTTTGGTAAACTGTACGTTTCCATTGTCCAAGCTGCGCATTCCTGACTGCATCAGCACAGCGCGTCCATCTTGTGCGCCCCCTTTGCTGGGGATCAATTTGTAACCCAGGGCCTGAAAGTCAATTTAGAGTTCCTTTCACATTTCCCCTTCTTCGTTCAGATCTTTTGTAGAAAGTGTCTCCCACAATGGTTGATTTTTAGCCAAAAAATTCCCAGGGTGCTAGGGCGATATTCTAGGCATCCCATAGTTGGGAAGGTCAGTGGCATGCCCCACAGAAGAGGGAGTATATCCATGGCACTTGAGGTTGCACTGGGAATGTGCAGTCCATCATGGGTCAGTGACAAGGTTTCTGTGAGACAGGAGGGAAATATTGTCCCCGGGCAATTTTTGGGAGGGAGCGAGAGTTTGTCTTGTGGGGCCTTCTAAGTGCAAGATTAGAAAGCCTGATTTACCAGCATGATTTTGGAAGTAAGAGAGTGTTGAACAGCAACCATTGTTCTGGAAATGAATAGCAAATTAAGTATACTATTATAAGGAAGAGAAAGGTTGACAGTGTTTGGAATATGCTGTTAGTCCAGTCTCCCCAAGATCCAAGATCCAGCCAGCTACATAAATCCCAAGCTCTGTGAGACCCCAGTTCTCACAGTATTTGATCTTTTCTTTGATGTCTTTAATGTTTTATTCAATTTTGCCAGATTGATTAAATGAAGACAGTATTTCTCCCCTAAGAGGACACGTGTCCCTCCTTGATAAGGGACATTGAGTATCCTATGGTTTTGTAGGACAACCCCATAGGCTATATATTTCATATTGTAAGTTCTCTAATGCCTTGATGATATCATTAAAGTGACCCTCAATAGTTTTTGACAAGTTTCAGATGGCTTTTTCAAGTTGAGGAATTGGATGAAACCAAAATATACTCCTGGAAAGTTCCATCCCTTACCAGACCTTTCAGTTGAATAGGTTGTATTCTGTAGTGTCCCACTTAGGTCTTGTGCTGGTTTGAAAGGAAGTATGCTCCCTAGAAAAGCCATGTTTTAATCAAAATCCCATTTCATAAAGGTAGAATAATCCCTATTCAATACGTATGTTTGAAACCGTAATCAGATCATCTCCCTGGATGATGTGATTTAGTCAAGAGTGGTTGTTAAACTGGATTAGGTGACAACATGTCTCCACCCATTTGGGTGGGTCTTGATTGGTTTATTGGAGTCCTACAAAAGAGGAAACGTTTTAGAGAATGAGAGATTCAGAGAGAGCAGAGAGTGCTGCAGCACTATGAAGCAGAGAGTCCACAAGCCAGCACTTTGGAGATGAAGAAGAAAGATGCCTCCCAGGGAGCTTCATGAAACAGGAAGCCAGGAGAGAAAGCTAGCAGATGACGCTGTGCTCGCCATATGCCCTTCCAGCTGAGGGAAAAATTGTGACTGTGTTCACCATGTGCCTTCTCAGATGAGAGAGAAACCCTGAACTTCATCGGCCTTCTGGATACCTTTGATTGGACATCTCTGTAGACTTGCTTTACTTGAGACATTATCTCGGCCTTAGAACTGTAAACTAGCAATTTATTACATTCCCCTTTTTAAAAGCCATTCCATTTCTGGTATATTGTATTCGGCAGCTAGCAAACTAGAACAGGTCTAAACTAGTTTTTTAGTTGATAAAGGAAAGATCCCAGGTTTGCTGCTTTTTTTGGTTTGTTTCTAATTGGTTCCTTTTCTCTAAGATCAGGGAATAAGGCTGATTGTGCAAGTCCCACTCCTGGCTGGTGGTAAGTCCATATAGGTATTCTTCCCGATAGGAAGAAATAGGCTGTGCCAGCCAGACTGAAAGTTAAAGTGCCATAATCCAGCATTTTTGTTTCTGCCTCTCTTGACCTTCAGCTATGGAGGGGTTTGCATCTTTACAGGCAAGTCTGTAAAATTATGGCTTCTAGTGGAGTTTGAACAATGGTCATTGTGGTATAGTTGATATAACAGACTGGGAATGGCTCTAAATGAGGGATGTGCAGTTAGGGACTTGTGTCCAAGCAAGGTCTGAGAGTTGGTCTAGATAGATAGATGATTGTCAGAGTTAGAGACAGTGATGACATTGGCATTCCAATGCCCTGAAAAGCTTCCCATGGTAGACAGGGCTGTTTCATTTAGTTTGAAATTATAAAAGTCAAGCACTTCAGAGTCCTGTTGGATTATCAGGTCATTACAGAGAGAATATCATTTCTTTCCCTTCCCCTTGGTCATAGTAGAGGAGCTGACTTGCAGAATTTGGCTGGGATAGTACCTAGATAAGATCCACTGCCTTTATGCAAAGAGAGAAATTAATTACAGTCTGGGAAATCTGTGCTCTGGTTCCCCCTTTTCTTCAAGGGTAAAAATAAGTCCAATGGGGCAACCATTTCTGATAGTTATCTATTGAGTGCCCCTCCCTTTTGTCCCACACTTCATCTTTGTGAAGTATGCCTTTTAGTCTATTTAGGTCTGAGTGTTTTTTTGCTGGGGTGTTGATTTTATACTTTCCAAAGGAGGTTAAGCAAAGGTTGAACAGGAGAAGTGGAAGTATTTTAGGCCAGGGTAATTCTAGAGGGTCACTAAACTTGGCTGTTTGTTGTTTGATTATCCCATTGATCCTTTCCACCACGCCAGAAGATTGAGGGTGGTTATGGGCAATGCAGCCTTAGATATAGAGGGATGTCTCTGCATATTTCTTTAATTATTTGCCTGTAAAATGAGGGCTTGCATTGCTATAAAGTTCAAGGGGGTGCCACTAGTTGGAAAGATGTTTTCAAGTAGTTTCTTGGCTACAAAAGAAGCAGTAGCTCATCTACAAGGGAAGTGTTCTGTCCTGTGAGAGAACATATAGATCATTACTCACACATGTTTATATCCAGGAGAAGGGGAAAACTGGGTAAATACATTTGCCAGATTAACATTGGCCCAGAAGATGAAATAAAATGTCCCATGGGAAACTCTAATGGCTTTCCTAGGTTGTATTATTGGCATGTGTGACAAGAGGTATAGACCTGGTGAGAAATATTATGAAAGCATCCCCACCAGTGTTTTTCCATTATCCATGATTTCTATCGTTGTAGGTGATCAGAGGTGTGTGAGTGAATGAAGTGCTTGTAACAGTGATCATTTTAAGGCATCTGGTAATTCTGGGTTACTCTTTCACCCTATCCAGATGTTTTGGTTAGGGTCTAATTTACATCCTAGACCCTTCTATAAACTTTTCTCTTTGGGAATTGACAATTCTTGATATTTTATTAAGTTATCAGGTTTGGGAAGGCATGGGGAGAGGGGACTTCACTCAGCATACAAAGCTCTACTGGTTTTTGTGCAAGTTCAGGCTGCCACTCAGTAGCCAGATCAGGCAAGTCATTTCCCTTGCTTTCATCTAACTTGAGGGTTTCATGGGTGGGAACTTTAACTTTGATAAGTACAATAGCATAGGGGAGTAAAGGAACTTCTAATAGGTTAAATACTTGTTTTCTATTCCTAATGGCAGTTCCAGAGAAGGTAACCCTCTTGGTTTCCAAAGCACACCAAAATCATATTCCACACCAAAGGCATATCTGCTATCAGTGTAAACATTTGCTCTTAAACTTTTAGATACTTGGCAAGCTCCAGTAAAAGCTATTAATTCTGCCTGTTGGGTGGAAGTTTCTTTAGGAAGGGAACTGCTCTTAAGAACTTCTGTTAAGGTAGTTATTGCATATCTGGTTGGCATCTGCTGTAAATATGACTCTTTATAATGGAGAAATCAGGATTTAAGGGATGATTCTAATTACTAAATCATTAAAAAGATGTTCCTTTTTGTTTTCTGGTATATTGGAGTAGACAGAGGGAAATACCTGAAATCTCTACACTGTAATTCAGCTGCCTTAATCTCTGATAATGGTTGTATAGCCTTTATTTTCTGCCTCTGTGATTGGAAAAATCTTGCGACTAACCTTCATTTGTACCCAGTTATCCAGTTTTTCAAATTTAGGGTCTTGTAATCACTAAAGAGAGCCCCTAATGTTCATTAATGAAGAGTCCTGGGTCAGCCCAGAACTAACCCACCCCAAGTCCAGAGTTATCTTGATAACCGAGACTGGATCTAACCAAAGTGGGCCCACCTGACGTGCACACACTAGCTTAGACTTTAACCTACAAGTCACCTATAACTCATTCTGCCATTTTCTTACGTATGTTCTGTGACTAAGCACGTAATCAATCTGCACATGCTCAATAATTAGATCACCTCTAATTACATCATAGGGAACCACTGTGCTCAGTATTCTACATTCTGCCCATCTTTTACTCCAATAAAACTATCAGGATTACTGCAGTTTGAGGAGACAGATTTTGGACCACTAGACCATCTGCTCTCCTACTATGTGCCAAGTAATAAACTCTTTCTCTCTTTGAAACCTCGATGTCTCAGGAATTGGTTATTGAGCATGTTGGGAAAAAGGATCCAGTAACACCTTCAGTAAAGAGGAATAGATCTGGCTTGTCCATTGGGGTTTCCTTGAGGTCGGGCCTAGGGAAAATTAGGTTTTGGTAAGAATTATGCGTCATGGTCGGGTACTCCTTCATCAGGAAGTGGGAGCAGAGTGGCAGGGTTTAAGAAAGAGCTTTTATGAATGACATGTAAGAGGGAGACAAAAGCATAAGTTCAAAAGACATGAGTCCTGCAACAGGGAGATGTTGCATTAAAGCCAAATTAAGCAAGGATTCTGCAACATGAGGAACAAAAAGATCAAGTTGGTTCTGCATAACCATATCTGCAATAACCAACTAGTTTGTCCGCACCAGCCACTGATCAGAGACAAGGCAGTCAGAGACCAGGTGTGCTTGGGCTACGGGATCTAACTGCAGACAATCCAGTGGGCCTCTGGACTGCTCTGTGCTCTTGGGTTATTTACTCCGAAGGCATTTCCTTTTTTCCCATGGACATGCAGCTAGAGGAGGAGATCATGGTTAGGTAGGCCAACGTATGCTTTTTAATTTAATGCAGTCCTTTTCCCAGTGCCCTATATATATATATATTTTGCAATAATGACAGACCCCAGGAGGTCTTGGGGTGTGGGATGGCTTAAGAGGGGCCTGCAATTGTAATTGTAAGGCAAGTAGTTTGGCTTGCTTAGTGGCCTTTTCAGTTTTTAGAGTGCATTCTAACTGTTCAGTTAAGTTAGCTCAATAATGGGGACCGTTTCCCTGTCAAGTCTGTGCCTTTTTACAAGGGTAAAAAAGTCAGACTTTAGTCTGTAGACAAACAGCATTAAAAGCGATTCTGGCTCTGGGTTCATCTAAGGATAGTTTGGAGTGTTCAGCAAACATTTTTGCTAGTCTTTCTTGAACATCAAAGACAGGTCCCGTCTTTGCCCAGCTTGCAGCCTTGGACCTTGGCTCAGTCAACCTTGCATGGAAAGGCTTTAGGAATGACGTCTAACGATTGTTGATACATGGTTTTAGCTCCATCTAGAACAACGAGCGCTATTTTGAAGGTCATATCTTTTTCTGGGTTTTTCCAACTTGCCATTCAAGGACAATTTGGGGCTTCTCTAGATCCGACTAAGATAAAATGAGTTGATAAAGATCAGTCAGGTCAGGTTAATAGGTATGGATTAAGATATGAAATTCTTAAGTACACTTTGAGTATCTTCCCTTGGTTTAAGGAATACATTAGTTATGGCCTAGAGTTCGGCTTTAGACCCAGGGGTGTAGGTAATTTGGTCAGGCCTCCGAGTACCATCAGAGTTGGTAATACCTGTAGGTTTTATCTGGAAAGGCATTTGAAGGTGGGTTTCAAGTGGAAAGAAGTTCAAATAGTGAAAAGGAGGAAGAGGGGTTAGCTGGTAAAGGAGGATATAGAAATGTGGAACACAAGGTATAGATTCAAGGGAACTTGGGGTATTCATTGGGGGGAATTTTAATTCCTGATTAGTTTGAGATAATTTAGAGATAGTGTCTTTTATGGGTGCAATTTCAGAATCTTGTACCATTTGGGGGCTTCTCAGTGCCAACTGAAATAAACACCCCATTGTAATTGTCTTATTTTAGACTTGAGATTGTAAAAATGCAAATTTATGTAATGCAAAGGATCCCCAAATTGGCCATTGGTTAGACAGGTGAAATTTTGCCATTGTTCCAGAAACATGCATGAACAAGTGCCATGGTGCTAGAGCATGTAGTGAGCCAGGGTCCATAGAGGGAATCCATCCTTTTTTGAATCCCTGGTACCCATAACCAGGATGGTAAACAAAGATTATTACCTAAACTCCAAACACGAATAATAAATGAAAACACATCTTTAAGGGCTGCAGCACAATGAAGTGGGGCTCAGATCCGAGAGAACCTACCTTCAGCCTTTGCAGAGGCTGAAGGAGGATGTCTTTGAATCCCACTTTGATGCCAAAATTGTCAAAAGAACTGCTACTGCAAATAGAAAAAAGCAAGCTTTATTAGCAGTATAACGATTTGTGAATTTGTGAATTGGGCAACATCAAGTGAAAGTAGGTGTCCCAAAATATTTGGGGGCATGGGGGGGTACCAGGAATATATAGCCCAGAAAAAAAAAGGATATAGCAGTTGTCAGGTGAGTTCTGTTCTAGAATGAGGCAGCAGGAAACTTGTTCGAAGCTGATTGGTCAGAGCTCAGATTTCTTTTTCTCGTCCTATTTCTTGTCAACTTTAAGTCTCATTCCCCAAGCTGCGTATGCCTAGAGTCTGATTGTGTCTGCACAGGGCGTCCATCTCCTGTGTGTCCTTTGCTAGGAGCCATTTAGTAATCCAGGCCTGAAAATCAGCCTAGTGTTCCTTTCACAGGTTTCTGAGGATCATACCCTTTTCTCTATACTGTAGCCTGTAGGCGGGCCTCGAGGGCAAGGGGTCCTGAGGTGCTGACCTTCAGCTTCTTTCCCCAGAACATCGCACTGACCTGGCTTCGGGCTGGGTGGTGCCTGAGCCAGAGCACACAGGGCGCTGGGCCATGCTGGGGCCATCCTGCCCAACGGGGGCCATCCTGCCCAGGAGGGACCATCCTGTCCAGCGGGGACCATCCTGCCCAGCGGGGTCCATTCTGCCCAGTGGGGACCAGGCTTCCTGACCTGGGTGAGCACAGAGATCCCCCCTGGGGAAAGGTGGAGACCCACCTGCTGCAGGGAGCCCCCGAGGCAGAGAACCCAAGGCTCCCTGTGATGTGTGAGGAACGAGGGGTGCCCTGAGGTGGGCTCTTCCCTGCTAGGAGGAGGGCAAGTCAGAAGTTAGGGTAGAAGTCTTGTGGGTTCAGGTGGGCCCAGCGTAAATCAAATCCCATTTCAGGGTGCCCCCTCTCCCCCATGATTTGAGTTAAAACAAAGAAAAGGCAAATACAGGAGCTTCTGTCAGGGAGCAGACCAGGCTAGTGAATGGGGATGATGGAGGCTCTGAGCAATTCAGTCTCTCCCCTGCAAAGCATCCAGAATAGCCATATTATATACATTAAAGTTTATACCTTTCCCTCCCTAAAATGAAGTTTTATATAGTTTTGCAAATTGGAAGGTAAGACAACATTTCAAGTGCTACCTTGACATCTTTGGGCCTCTCAGGTCCCTAGAAGCTTGTGGTGGGTTCCCCTTATCTTTCTAGATATGCCCCCTGTTCTAGTTTGCTAGCTGCTGGAATGCGATATACCAGAAACGGAATGGCTTTTAAAAAAGGGGAATTTAATAAGTTGCTAGTTTACAGTTCTAAGGCCGAGAAAATGTCCCAATTAAAGCAAGTCTATAATAATGTTCAATTTAAGGCATCCATCCAGGGAAAGATACCTTGGTTCAAGAAGGCCGATGAAGTTCAGAGTTTCTCTCTCAAATGAGAAGGCACATGGCAAATACGGTCAGGGTTCCTCTCTCATCTGGAAGGGCACATGGTGAACACGGCGTCATCTGCTAGCTTCTTCTCCTGGCTTCCTGTTTCATGAAGCTCCCCGGGAGGCATTTTCCTTCTTCATCTCCAAAGGTCACTGGCTGGTGGACTCTGCTTCTCATGGCTATGTCATTCTGCTTTGCTCTCTCTGAATCTCTTTTTCTCCAAAATGTTTCCTCTTTTATAGGACTCCAGAAACTAATCAAGACCCACTCAAATGGGTGGAGACATGTCGTCACCCAATCCAGTTTAACAACCACTCTTGATTAAATCACATCACCCAGGGAGATGATCTGATTACAGTTTCAAACATACAGTATTGAATAAGGATTATTCTACCTTTATGAAATGGGATTTTGATTAAAACATGGCTTTTCTCGGGGCATACTTCCTTTCAAAGCAGCACACCCCCATCCCGATATGCTGGGGAAGATCCCCCACTGGCTGGTTCCCCTGTCATCTGGACCAGCTGCCTTTCACCTGACTCTCAACCTAAATGGCTTCAGTTCCCTGCCAGCGAGTGGAATTCAAACAAATACATTGCATCCTCCCCCAGCAACCAGGGGCAGCCCCACCCTCTGGTTACCACGAAGCCTGTCCACAGCCCCGGTAAACTCCATTCCCGATGGCATCCAACCCCGTGTTGTTTCCTCCCCCAGGCTCCCAGCATATGTGATTGATAAGACTGCTGCCAATCTCGTGTGTCCAGTGTGTGGTGTCGTCCGCTCTGCCGTCTTGTACTATTTAGGGGGTAGGAACAGGAGGTGGTCAGAGCTATAGGATTAAAAGGGGGAAGAGAGAAATGAGACAAAATGAGGTATCAGTTGCTGAGAGATTTCAAACCGAGTGGAGAGGTTATCCTGGAGGATATTCTTGCACATTATATAGATATCCCCTTTTTAGTTTAAGGCGTATTAGAGAGGCTAGAGAGAAGTGCCTGAAACTGCAGAGCTGTATTCCAGTAGCCATGTTTTTTGAAGATGATTGTACAATGATATAGCTTTCACAATGTGACTGTGTGATTGTGAAAATCTTGTGTCTGATGCTCCTTTTATCTACAGTATTGACAGATGAGTAAGAAATATCGATAAGAAATAAACAAATAATAGGGAGAACAAAGGTGAAAATAAATGGAGTAGATTGAAATACTAGTGGTCAATGAGAGGGAGGGGTAAGGGTATGGCATATACGAGTTTTTTCTTTCTTTTCCTGCAGAGATGTAAATGTTCAAAAAAATGATCCTGGTGATGAATACACAACTATGTGATGATATTCTGAACCATTAATTGTAACCATGTCAAGAATGTTTGTATGTTTGTTGTTTACAATAAAAAAAAGAACAATAGGATTTGGGGGGGTGTAAAACGATTATTTCATCATTTGCTTACAAAGTCAAAGAAGTCAATGACATTAGATATTGGCTAAACTTCAAGCAATAAAGCGAAATGTCATGGCACTGCAACATTTGTAAAGGCCACAGTGGCAGGGGAACTCAGGAGTTGATTCATTCATTCAACAAATATTTATTTATTGAGGACCTACTCTGTGCCAGGCACTGTTTTAAGCTCTGAGAACACAGCAGTAAAGAATCTCCATTGTACTTATGTCATTTGTATTTGTGCAAGTATATCTTTCGGATAGAATTCCTAGAAGTGGAATTGCTGAGTCAAAGGGCAATTGGCGGGGGTGCAGTGGTAAAATTCTCACCTGCCACGTGGGAGACCCGGGTTCAATTCCCAGTCCATGCACTTTCCAAAAAAACAAGCAAACAAGCAAATTCAACAAATGGTACTGCAATAACAGGATACTCACATGGAAAAATAATGAAATGTTACCCCACCATAAAGCATACAAAAAAAAAGTGAGCAGTTGTCAATTACATATGTAATTTTGCTAGATGGTGGGAAATTGCCCTTCCTAAAAGTTGTACCATTTTACATTTTCTTCAGCAGTGTATGAAAGTACCTCTTTTCTGAGCCTTACCAACAGAAAGTATTGTCAACTATTGGATTTTTGCCAATCAGATGTGAAATGATAGCTCAGTGTAGTTTAATTTGCATTTCTCCTATTATGAGTTTATGCATCTTTTCATACAAATGTGGGATAGTTGCATTTTTTAAACAGTTTTTTTTATAACTTTTGATCTTTTTTTTCTGTGAGGTTATTGGACACAATTATGAAAAGAAGTAGTTGTCTATCGCAGTAATCCAGGTGAGAGTTGGTGGTGGATTGGACCAGGTGACAGCAGTGGAGGAGGTGAAAAGTGGTCAGACCTGGCTGTATCTGGAAGATATAGCCAATAGGATTTACATATGGGATGGGAAATGAAGGGAGAACAAAGTAACAAGAAGGTTTGAGGATTGAACAACTGGAAGAGAAGGATATACCATTACTAAAATGGGGAGGATTATGGGAGGATCAGTGTAGGGGATAATAGCAGGATTAGACGTGTGTTAGACGTCTAAGGGGAAAAGTCAAACAGCCATTGGATACATAAGCCTGGCATTCAGGTGAAAAGGTCAAGGCTGGAGATATAAACTTGAGTATCATCAACACATAGTTGGAATTCAAAACCAAAGACTGGGAGTGAGCATAGCAGAGGTCCAAGAACTGAGACCTGGGGGCGCTCCAAAATTTGAAGGGAGGAGGAGGGAGGCAGAGTAGGAAGCAGCAAAGAGACTCAGGAGAGGCCAGTGGAGGAGGAGGAAACCAAGGGGTGCACTTTATGGGAGAAACCAAATGAGGAAGGCGGTCTAGCATTTTTCCCTCATGTGTTTAGGTCTGTTATTAGGTGTATACACATTTAGGATCATTACATCATCTTAGAAAATTGACCCCACTATCATTATGTAATGTCCCTCTTTATCCCCGTTCATCTTTGTTTTTAAGTATATTTTGTCTGATATTAATATAGCTTCTCCAGCTTTTTTGGTTATTGTTTGCATGGTATATCTTTCTCCATCTTATTATTTTTGTCTCTGTTTTTATATTTAAAGTAGGTCTCTCATGGATAGCAAATAGTTGGGTTTTTCTTTTTTTTTTTTTAACCAATCTTAACAGTCTCTTTTAACTGGCCTATTTAGGCTATTCACATTTAATTAAATAATGGATATGGTTGAATTAAAAGAACATCTAAATGCCTACTTGGCCAAAATAGGGGAAAGGAAATGAAACAAAATAAAGTTTCAGTGGCTGAGAGATTTCAAATAGAGTCAGGAGGTTTTTCTGGAGGTTACTCTTATGCAAGCCCCAGACAGATATTGCAAATTGTCACGGTATGTCAAGCCCCAATCAACAGTATTCCTGAAAACCCTAAAGAATACCCTAAACCCCAGAGGTACCAGTCTCTTCAAGAACATCAACCAGTTTCATTCCTCTACCGCATAAGGTCAACTCCTTTCCAGCATGAAGAAGTTAAAATGGTCATTGCCCAGCTATTCCTGAAGATTGAGAGAGGGAGGAGGTATGACTGATGAGAAATTAGGATTTAAAAAAGAATTATGACTACAGACTCATTATATAGATATTTCTTTTTAGTTTCGAATGTATCAGAATAGCCAGAAATACCTAAAATTGTTGAACTGTAACCCAGTAGCCTTAATCTTTGATAATGATTGTGTAACTCTATAGCTCTTACCATGTGATCATGTGATTGTAAAAACCTTGTATCTGACATCCCCTTAATCCAGTATATGGGTATATGAGTCATAAAATAAAGACAAGCATGAAAAAAAATATGTCAGGGATATGGGGAAAAATACCCCTACATAAACTATGGACAGTAGTGATAATACTATTTTAATAATCTTTCATCAATGTAACAAATGTAACTACTGTTAATGCTTCTATTTATAATTCTACTTTTTTTTTTATCATCAATTGTAACAAACCTTCCACACCAATGCATTTGTTGTTGGTGGAATGGTGTATTGGAATCCTGTGTTTTATGTATGATTGTTCTCTAAGCCTACAACTTCTCTAACATAATTTTTAAAATTAAGAATAAAAAAAAAGAACATCTAAGAGAATGGAACAGAAACTTAAATTTTTTTCTATACTACTTTGAAATTTCTACCCACCGTTTCTATTCTTTCAGTTGTAACCCTAGAGATTTTAACATGGACACTTAATGAGTCTAATTAATTGAATGCTAATAAATTAATTAGCACTTATTAGCTAGACAATTCAAGGAATTTAGAATACTATATTTACCCTTTACTTATTTACATGCTATTGTTATCAACTATTTTGATTCTCTATATTTTAAATCCCATAAAACATTTGTTTTATCATTCTCAACAGTCCATTGCTCATGTAATTTTATGTATATATTTACAGCATTCTTTGCTTACCCTTCCCTCTAGCCTTTCAAAACTTTCAACTGGGATTATTATTATTTTTTTACCTACCTAAAAGTGCAATCTCTGAATTTACGTTAACTGGTTCTACTGGTGTTAAACCCTCTCAGTCACACTCCCCCCACCCCCGAAACTTTCAGTGTTTTACTTTCATTCATAAAGAGTATTTTCTCTGGAAATAGAATTCTAGGTTTGCAGTTAGTTTATTTAATATATCGACTATGTAAATCTGTCCTGTGGCTCCCATGATTCTTTTGAGAAGTGTAGTTGTAATCGAACAGTCACTTTCTACATGGACAACTGTAACAGACACCTTGATGTTATTCTGCAGCATGTCAGTCGTGGGGGGTGGGGTGGGATTCATGATAGAATAGATGGCTGTGGTAGTTAGAGTCAGGTGTCAACTTGGCCAGGTGAGTGTACCTAGTTTTGTTGCTGTGGACATGAGCCAATGGTACGTGAACCTCATCTGTTTCTCATTACATCTGCAGTCGGCTAGGAGGCTGTCTGCTGCAATGAAGGACGTTTGACTTAACTGGCTGGTGCTTAAATGAGAGAACGCAACGTAGCACAGCCCAAGCAGCTCAGCATACCTCATCTCAGCATTCACAGCTTATCCCAGGCTTTTAAAGATGCAGAAAGAAGTTACCCCGGGGAAAGTTGTTGGAACCCAGGGGCCTGGAGAGAAGAATAGCAGACCATCCTGTGCCTTCCCACGTAAGAAAGAACCTCAGGGGGAAGTTAGCTGCCTTTCCTCTGAAGAACCGACAAAATAAATCCCCTTTTATTAAAAGCCAATGCGTTTCTGGTGTGTTGCATTCTGGCAGCTAGCAAACTAGAACAATGACTAAATATAGTATAATGGAGTTAATACTTGAAAGCAAAAATTTCAAAATAAGCAACACAAGAAATATCACTCAATTCCTGACACATTCACCCTCATCACTTTGACCATTTGCTAAATCAGATAAGAACCAGAGCTGAAATTTAAAGATGAATGAATCCCCACTAAAACATCGTCCCCACCCTCAAGCCGGTGCTGTAAAGTTGCTGGAGTGACATTCCAGGACCACCTCCACTTTGTTGAGTGATGTCAAGAAAACTGTATAATCACAGGAATCCTTCCCCCCTCCACCATCCATCCCCACCCCTGTTATTGATAAAGGGCTAATGATGCCTGCCTTCACAGTGGAACTCAAAGAACTTAAATGAGAGCCCCTTTCTAGAATGTGAAGGGCTGGTTCAATGTGAGGTGCCATCATTTCACAGAGCTGGGATGGGATGGGTTCAGTTTAAAGCCAGCACTTGTCAGGACCATCCCATGTGTTGAAATAGACTGTCACATATGGGGAGGCTGAAGAGACCTACTGTAGGTGCCTTTTGGTCTGACCACTGACCCAACTAGCAGCTGAGATTGGGCCCCATCATTGCTGTCACTAGCAGTGCTGAAGGATGGAAGGACAGCCCCTGCTAGCTAGCTGGAGAAGCGGAGTTCAATCTGAAGGAGAAAATTGACAAGGAAATCTGGGATCCCTGAGTACATCCTGCTATTCATTTGGGACCCCCTCTACCTGACCTCACCTCACCTCCTTGCCTCTTAATTATAGGTAGATCTTTTGGGTTAGTCTTAGGCCTGAGGAAATCCATACCCAGAGATCATTGGTGTTTAAAGTATTTAGGACCTTGGAAGCTAGGAGGAAGAAGATTTTACATTTTATCATTTCAACTTCTGGTAATACTGGGCACTCTTGTAAGGCCTTTCCATGATTTTTTTTTTCTTATTTAAGCCTCTATAAATCTGTTAGGAATTTTGTACTATTAATACAGAGGGCGAGGGAATGGCATCATCAACTTGGCAAAAAGAAAAGCTACTGAATAGCCCCCACCAGAGCGTCAACAAAAAAGGAGGACAATTCTGAATTTTTCAGAACTCTGGAGGAAGCTATAGACTGGAGAAGGCCCCGACAAATGTGGAGCTAAAGAGAGACTTAATATCAGGTAGGAGACCTCCCATCGAGCAGCCAGACCTCTCTCCTCCCCTCACTCGGTCCTGCACACAGCACTGAAAGGATCAGAAACAGCTGCTGGAGTAACTCCCACCTGGGACCTAGAGGATCATGTGAGACAGACCCCCCACTGTTTGGAGACCCGGGGACGGGTGAGGGCATTTCAGGGCCCTGGTCAGTGAGGGATAGAGAGTCTGAGAAAACATGGACAGAGTCTGTAATTCCAGCTCTGGGTCTGAAAGCCCTTCCCCCAACCCCGACAGAAAGAGCAGGGCGGACTGACCCCCACTTGGGTGCTGGGTTAAGACTGGCTCAGCTGGAGGAGTCCTCTGCCACAAAAAAAGTGGGGGACACAGCGCCACATTGAGCTAGATTTTTGGCTGGCAAAGGGTGGCGCAAGATGCCCGGAGTCCCAGCCTCCCCCCCCCCCCCACACACACACAGGCCAGACATTACCTGGGCATAGGCAAATAGCTTCTGAGGACGAGTACGTTATCACACAGCGGCATCTGCTGGGCAAGGAAGAAACTGCAAGGAATTGAAGGGCTTTTTCTGAGACTCTTCAGAAAAATATCTGAGACCTAGCAGAGCTGATCTAGACCCCCTTCACGGGAACAAGCCCCTGTATTGGCTGGGAGATACAGTTGACCCAACTCTTAAAGCAGTGCCCTAAAAGCAAACCCTGGTGTTATGGGTTGGCAAAAAAAAACAGCACCACTGGGACCCGGACATGCTTTACAGACAGACAGAAACCTTGCAGTGGCCCAGTGCCTACCTCCCATCCCTGTGGGCATCTGGTTTTTGGGGAAACTGGAGCAGAGGCAATCTGACAACTGGCCAGCAAGAGAGACAAACAGAAAGCAAGGTCAACCAACAACAATAACAAAACCCTAGGCAAAAGAGAAAAAAAGACCCCCAGAATAAACCAAGCAAGAAAAACGGATGCCTCAACACCAGCAGAAAATCACGACTTACAGCAGGAAGCCTGAAGATAATGGCCCAATTACAGGAACAAACTAACTTCTCAGCTGAGATACAGGAGTTGAAACAACTAATTAATAAAGTTCAAATTATATGGAGGGGCAAACTGAAGCAGCAGTTGGTAGAAATTACTTGCCCAGAAAATAGAAAAGTATCTGTAAAGTCTCCCTGGGGGACTGGGGAAAGAGGGGAAATATTAAACTTCCCCATCTGGGAAATTCCTCATATTCTCGCAGGCAGTGGGGACAACCAATTCAATAGGCTGAGCCCTCAATCTTGGGGTTCGCCCCTATGAAGCTTATCCCTGCAAAGAAAAGTCTAAGCCTACTTATAACTATGCCTAAGAGTCACCCCAGAGAACCTCTTTTGCTATGCAGATGTGGCCTCTCTCTCTAAGCCAGTGCAGCAGGTGAACTCACTGCCCTCCCATTTTCGTGGGACATGACTCGCAGGAGTGTAAATCTCCCTGGCAACATGGGGCCTGACTCCCGGGGATGAGCTGGAACCCCGCATCATGGGAATGAGGAAGGCTTCTTGAACAAAAGGGGGAAAAGAGAAATGAAACAAAATAAAATCCCAATGGCTGAGAAATTTCAAACAAAGTTGAGAGGTTATCCTGGAGGTTATTCTATGCATTATATAGATATCCCTCTTTAGTTTATGGTATATTGGAGTGGCCAGAGGAAAGTACCTGAAAATGTTGAGCTGTGTTCCAGTAGTCTTGATTCTTGGAGATGATTGTATAATGGTATAGCTTTCACAGTGTGACTGCGTGATTGTGAAAACCTTGTGTCTGTTGCTCCTTTTATCCCAGGTATGGACAGATGAGTAAAACAAAAATAAGGATAAAATTAAGTAATACTAGGGGGTGATAAAGGGTAAAAATTGGGTAGATTGAGATTCTGTGGGTCAATGAGAGGGAGAGGTAAGGGGCATGGGATGTATGAGTTTGTGTGTGTGTGTGTGTGTGTGTACTGCATGGTGAGGGAGTGGGGGTCACATTTCCTTCTTTTTCCGTGTATGTATCCTGTTATTGCAGCACCATTTGTTGAATTTTTTTGAAAGTGCATGGGCCGGGAATCAAACCCAGGTCTCCCACATGGCAGGTGAGAATTCTACCACTGAACTACTCATGCACCCACCTTTTTTTTTTTTTGGCATGGGCAGGCTCTGGGAATTGAACCCAGGTATCCTTCACAGCAGTGTTCTAAAAATGATCATGGTGAAGAATACACAACTATGTGATGCTATTTCTCAATAAAAATATTTTTAAAAATAATCTATGAGGAAAGAAAGAAAAAAAGCAAAAATAAATAAAAACCTATGAAGTAAAAGAAAAAAAAATGACTTGCCCAAAGTCACCCCGTCATATGTGGCAGGAACTAACTCTGGGAGCTCCCGCTCTGACATTGTATAGACAACACTAACCCCTTCTCTCTGAATTCTAGCTACTCCATCCCGCTTGTGCAGGGCGTGCACTGTCTCACAGTGAAAGGTAAAAGCATTGGCCAGCAGCCATGGCAGAGACTGCTGTGAACGATCATTTCTCTTTGATTTCAGATGCTATTTAATCTGAGATGTTAGGTAAGGCCAGCTGAGAGCCAGGACAGCTCTGTTGGCCAGAGGTGGTCCTAGGGAAGCTGGAAGTTGAATCTCTCCAAGATTCAGCCCAAGTCATCTCACCTCTCCTGGAGAAGCAGACATTCATAGCCAATGAACCTTCACAGCCCATGAAGTTTGCTACTATGCTACTAAAGCAGGCAAATAAACCTGGGAACCAGTGCTGATGGTTTTTTTAGTGGAGTGAGATACTCCACAAAGGGTAGACAAGTGTGTGCATATGCATCGTCCCACAATGCCATGTACTCAGAGGTTGATTAGTTATTACTGCTTTCACTATTCGTGTTATCTCAGCAACCAAAGAAATCAATATTTGGGAGTTGCTGGAATAAGTCCTAGTTTTCTGGCTAATTGTTTTTCCATTTACTGGCATGGATAGTGTATTGTACAAATCTGAGACTTGCCTTCAATATACTGGTCTGTCCTTGAAGTGGGCCAGTGAGGAAAGAAGAGGCTGGATACTAGAAACCAGAAACCAGAGCTCAGCCCTTCATCTTTTTCTGATTATTGTAATTCTGATGTGATCACTGATTTAACACTGGGAATTACAGAGCATGCTGCCTTCAAGTTGATGGAGTCCTGTGCATAAGCTCTGATCTGAGGCGGTGGTAGGATAACTTTTCCATTGCAGTTGTTAAAAATGTTTTTATTTGCCCTATGATCTGGCAATCCTCCTACAAGGTATATACTCATGTCCCTGTTTATATTTATATATATATTATAGCAAAAGTCAATGTATATATTTATATATATATTTAAACATATATAAATATATATTTAAACATATATATAAATATATATATAAATGTCTCTGTTTATATTTATATATATCTATATGTCCCTGTTTATATTTATATATATATAAACAGGGACATGAACAGACATTTGCACACCAATATTTATAGCAGCATTATTTACAATGGCCAAAAGATGGAAACAACCCAGGTGTCCATCATCCAATGAATGGATAAACAAAATGTGGTTTATACATAAAATGGAATATTATGCAGCTATAAGAAGAAATGAAGTCATGACATATATGACTACATGGATGAACCTTGAAGACATTATGCTGAGTGAAATAAGCCGGGCACAAAATGTGAAATATTGCTTGACTTCACTAGTATGAAGTAATTATAATAAGCAAACTGTTAGAGTTAGAATCTAGAACATTGGTGTGCTGGTTTGAAAGGATGTATGTCCCCGAGAAAAGCCATGTTTTAATCTAATTCCCATTTCGTAAAGACAGAATAATCCCTATTCAATATTGTATGTTTGAAACTGAAATCAGATCATCTCTCTGGAGATGTGATTTAGTCAAGAGTGGTTGTTAAACTGGATTAGGTGATGGCATGTCTTCACCCATTTGGATGGGTCTTGATAAATTTCTGAAGTCCTATAAAAGAGGAAACATTTTGGAGAATGAAAGAGATTTGGAGAGAGCAGAGAATGCTGCAGTACCACGAAGCAGAGAGTCCATCAGCCAGCACTTTGGAGATGAAGAAGAAAAATGCCTCCCGGGGAGCTTCATGAAACAGGAAGCCAGGAGAAGCTAGCAGATGACACCGTGTTTGCCATGTGCCCTTCCAGATGAGAGAGGAACCCTGACCGTGTTCACCGTGTGCCTTTCCAGCTGAGAGAGAAACCCTGACTGTGTTCTCCATGTGCCCTTCCATTTGAGAGAGAAATTCTGAACTTTATTGGCCTTTTCCCAGGATGCCTTAGATCGAACATTTCTATAGACTTGTTTTAATTGGACATTTTCTTGGCCTTAGAACTGTAAACTAGCAACTTATTAAATTCCTCCTTTTAAAAGCCATTCTGTTTCTGGTATTTTGCATTCCGGCAGCTAGCAAATTAGAACAATTGGCTATCGGGATAGAATGAAGGCAGAGAATGGGGAGCTGATGCTTAATTTTTGAAGAATGTGTAATAAGGTTGATTGTTAATGTTTGGAAATGGTTGAGGGTGTTGGGAACACATTATAGTGAGTACAACTAATATGTGGGTACAATTGTGTGAAAGGGTAAGCTTAGAGCCATGCATGTCACTAGAGGGGAAGCCAGAGGATGAAATATGGGATCTGTTTGGGAGTAGCTTCCTCTCTAAGCGGCTGTGAGTCCTGACTTAGCTGCTCCGGGGCAAAACTCTGGGTTTCATCTCTAGCTTAGCATCTCATGGAATAACACATGGCAGTGTCTGCTGGGCTCTCGTTCCTGTCTAGCTTCTGTCTGCTTTCTCAGCTCCTGGCATCTCCTGGGGCTTCTGCATTTCCAAACGTTGAGACTGTGTCGGCTCTTTTAAGGACTCCAGTAAACTAATCAAGACCCACCTCGAATGGGTGGGGTCACATCTCCTTCTCATTAAAAGGTCACACTCACAATTGGCCAGGGATAAGGCAAGGATAAAATTTCAAAGGCAGTAAGACAGGATAAATAATGGCAGAAGTAAGGAAATGGAAGCACTGTGGTCTAAGAGGGAGTCTGATCTGCCTGGAATATGCATGAGCCAGAGGGAGGACAGGATTCTGTTTTTCAGTAGCTCCTGTTCTAGTAAAGAGGGTAGGTAAGCTCATAAGAAACTAGTCACGAGGTTGAATGAAAGAAGTTCAGTGGTATAGCTGCAAAATCACGTTGCTTTGCCAGAGGAAGGAGCTTGAAGTATGTTTCGGGCTCCCTGATCCTGAGATGAAGGCAGGGCATCAGGAACAGACATCCAGAGAGGCCGGAAAAACTAAGAAGTGGGAGGCTGGTTAGGCACTAAGATTTGGGAAATAAATATTTGTAAGTAAATGGACTGGGAAAATGGAGACTTGCTTGAGGAGGAAAAAGGAGTCAAATACCCAGCCTGGGGCACTCAGAAAATAGGAGGTAGAGGAAGAGTGGTTAATAGCATGGGGCCTTGAACCAAACTGCTTGGATGTGAAGACTGGCTCTGCCACTTGTTGATTGTATGTTCTTGGATCATTACCCCTCTTTGTGCCTTAATATTTCCATCTGTCAAATGGGTGCTGTTATAGTACCTATGGTGAAGGTTACACATACTAATAAGTAAAATGTGTGGGACTTTACTTGGTACCTAATAAGGGTTAGATCATTAGCCATCTTTGGGTGCATTCGGAGGGGGGAAAAGAGCAGACAGAGTAGTTATAAGCAGCATTAAGATAATGCAACATTACTGAAGTTCCAGGGAGCAAAGGGTTTTAAGAAAGAGAATGGGATCAGGGTGACAACAGAGAATATATATTGAACACATGGCATCATTTCTTTAATTTTTCATGCAACTCTTCAAGGAACTATTACCAGCTTGTGCTGGTTTGAAAGGATGTATGGCCCCTAGAAAAGCCATGTCTTAATCTAAATCCCATTCCGTAAAGGCAGAATAATCCCTATTCAATACTGTATGTTTGAAACTGTAATCAGATTATCTCCCTGGAGATTTGATTTAATCAAGAGTGGTTGTTAAACTGGATTAGGTGATGACATGTCTCCACTCATTTGGGTGGGTCTTGATAAGTTTCTGAGGTCCTATAAAAGAGGAAACATTTTGGAGAATGAAGGAGATTCAGAGAGAGCAGAGAATGCTGCAGTACCATGAAGCAGAGAATCCATCAGCCAGCTCTTTGGAGATGAAGAAGGAAGATGCCTCCTTGGGAGCTTCATGAAACAGGAAGCCAGGAGAAGAAGCTAGCAGATGACATCGTGTTCACCATGTGCCCTTCCAGATGAGAGAGGGACCCTGACTGTGTCCACCATTGCCTTTCCAGATGAGACAGAAACTCTGAACTTCATCAGCCTTCTTGAATCAAGGTATCTTTCGCTGGATGCCTTACCTTGGACATTTCTATAGACTTGTTTTAATTGGAACATCTTCTCGGCCTTAGAACTGTAAACTACCAACTTATTAAATTCCCCTTTTTAAAAGCCATTCTGTTTCTGGTATATTGCATTCTGGAAGCCAGCAAACTAGAACACAGCTCCAGTTTTTAGATGAGGAAGCCAAGACTTATAAATGGGAAGTGATTGTACAAAGTCACAAAAGTGGACAGTTGTGCAGTTGGGGTCTGAATCCAGGTTGGTACAGCCCTATAGCCTGTGCTCTTTACCAAAACCCCTACTGCTTTCCAGGAGCCTCCAACTTGGTCAGAGAGGATGAAGACAGAGGAGAGGTCATTTGGTTTGACGGAAAGGAGCAAGCAACTTCAGGCAGTGCAGGGCTGCAACTGGTTGTCTACGAAATAAAGATTGGGCAGAGAGGAAATGGAGGTGATAGATGTAAGTCACTCATCTGAGAGCTTTGACCAAGAATGAATTGAGGAGTGGGGCACCAGTTTGGGAGCATGAAAGAATCACATAGGGGTTTGTA
Organism: Myrmecophaga tridactyla; assembly: GCA_004026745.1. NCBI lineage: Eukaryota > Metazoa > Chordata > Mammalia > Pilosa > Myrmecophagidae > Myrmecophaga > Myrmecophaga tridactyla. Next base: position 14,140 of record PVIY010016135.1, on the reverse strand, counting down.
CAGAGCTTATTTTCAAGCCAGGAGGAAATAATGTAGATCCTGAAAAGGCTATGGGGGTATAATTGATGGAGAGACCCTTTGGGGCATGGAAAGGGCTGAAATCAGGGCCATAGCTGAAGGAACTTAGTTTTGGACAGAAAGAAGAGCTTGGCCACAAGCCAGAAAGGATTTATGAATGCATCTAAAGAGGCAAAAGTGGCCACATGTCCCTCTGCTTGCTCTGTGGGAGGAGGGCTCCTCCCCTGAGCGTAAGTGGAACCCTACCATGAGGCACAGGCTTCTGGTGGTGATAGGACACACCCAGTTGGAAACCACCCAGTTCATGCAATGGCTCTGGTGTGTCTGGGTAGAGAAAATGAGGAGGTTCTCTGCTGGGTTATCCGGTCAGATGGAGCCTAACTTTCACCCATCCACACGCCCATCCATCCAGGCAGTCAACCAATTTTAGAGGTGGAGAGTCAAGTTTGAACAAAACAGTGACGCTGTCTTCTCTGATGCGTTCAAAGCTGTCAGGAGAGGCTACCTACACAGGAATGATGGTGACATGAATAATGCTCTGAAGGGACCCCCAACTTGTTGATGAGAGGTCACAGTGCAAAAGTGAGGTCTAAGCAGAAGAGCTGGAAGGAGGGACAGCAGTGAGGGGGGAGGAAGGCAGAGGCTCCAGGAAGAGGCAACAGCATCTGTGAATGATTGGAGGAGAGTGATATAACACATTCCAGAAACTGGATGCAGGTCACAGCCATTGGATAGATAGTGGTGGATTTGGGGAGAAGCTTCAAGGACAAGCAGCAACTTGTCCTTTATTTTGAAGCCCATGGGGTCTTTGAAGTATTTTGAGCTAGGTAGAGCCTTGATTGGACCTATTTTGTTTGGGAGGCTGACCTTCTTTCCTCTGTGGGCTGTGAGTTGAACGTGCACATGACTGGTGGTAGGAGACCAGTGCAGAGACATTATAGTCATGCAGTTGAGAGATGATCTTGGCCTGAGCCCATGAATTGGCAGTGATCACAGAGTGGAATGACAGATTTGAGAAAGAGTCTAGAGAAGGACATCTGATCTCTGCAACCCTGAGTATGATGCTGTGTGCTTCAGTGAGAAGGTCACTCTAGGGGAGGGACAGGGGAAGAAGTTCAGTTTTGAAGTGAACTCAGGACATCTGGGTGGTTGTATCCAGGAGGTCCGAGTTATGGGACTGTGATATAGAAGAGATCTGGGAAGGAGTTGACAACTTGGGAGCAGTCAGCATAAAAATTTAGTCCTGAGGAGAACAAATTCTTCTAGGCACAGTGTGTGGAAAAGGAAGAGTGCTCAGCCCAGGAGATAAGATGGAAATGAGAAGGTCAAGGTATTGTTTGGTTTTTCAAGATGGAGAAGACTTGAGCTTGTTTAAACACTGAGGGAGAGAGCCAGTAGAGAGGGTAGGGTGGTTAATGCATTGCTGGCTCTGAGAAATCGGAGCGCAGAGTGAGGACTCACCTTGGCTGGAGGAGGTGCCCAACTTCACTGAGGCAGGAAGGCAGAAGAGGGAAAGGGACAGGCTGGATGTTTAAGAGTATAAAGGCTTAAATGGTTGCTATAAAGGTGAGAAGAAGAACTCTAGAGAAACAGGGAGACTTTGAGAGAGCTCCAGGCAGCGCTGAGTGCTGGAATGAGTTTAGTGACCATCACCCCATAGGGGAGGAGAGGGTCATTCTTGACTGTTTTTGCCCACAGGATGCTGCAGTTTAGGTGCAGGTGAGGAGAGGACAGGAAGCTGAGGCTTAGCTAGGGATCTACAAAGGAAAGGCCAGGGAGTAGCGGACTCACGCCCCGTGGCATCCGCAATGCATTTCAAAACAGAGGACAGAGAGGTAGGCCTGGAGAAATGGGGGGACAGCCCTGACAGATGTCTCTGTGGCCAGGAGTTTGGGTGCACCCTTCTGAATCCCGGAGCTGGCCAGTTCATGGGAGTCTGAGGAGCATCTTTGAAGAGACTCCAACCCGAGGGGTGACAGGCCCAGTTCTTACATTGCTGGCCCTTTTGACTAGAAGAACAGCGAAGTACCTGGAATGCTGCCAAGCCCTGCAAGAGATGTAAGAATATCTGACACACTCATGAGGTCACCAGGGAAGGAGAGGGTAGCTTTAGGTGGCTCTGAGAGAGGAAAGGAGCCAGGGTAAGTGCCTTGCTCCAAAGGCCAGTGCAGGTGCTGCCTGGGGATGCTCTGTCAACCTTCATACACACCTTTATTCAACACCCACACTCTCATCACACCCCTAAACCATTCCCACCACATCTGGGGCTCCTTACAGACCGGATCACTTGCCCACAAAGTAACTCAGATAACCGTCACTATAACCCTGTGCATGAGGTGTTTGGATGCCCATTTTATAAATGAGGAAAGAGAGGATTTGAGAAATTAAGTGATTTTTCTAAGACCATACCTTTCATGGGTGGTAGAACCTAATCTTAATTTATCATCCTATTTTTTCATAGCCCAGCTTAATCCATGGTTCTTTTTAATAATCAGTCTCTCACTAACACCCCCAGCTCCTTTTCTTGGGCTTACCCAGAAAACAGCAGCCCTGGTCAAGACCAACTCCTTGCCTGTTCCTGCCTGTGGGATCTGGCTGGAGGTGGCTGGAACAAACCTCACCATACTGATGACTGAGCTCATGATTTCTAACCTTGAGTAGGCCCAGGTTAAAAGTCAGGAATTCAGTGCTGCCTGGAAGTCCTATTATGATAACCAGTCTATTCATTCTCCCAGTCTCCAGAATGACCGTTTCATACCTACCTTCTCTGCCCTCCATCTCCTGGGAGCCTCCAGGGCCCCGGGGAAATAAAGATGGTGTGGTCCATGGTTTATAGTGAGAATGACCATCAGAGAAGGAAACTGAAGTCTGCATATTGGCACTGACACCAGAGCCCATGCTTCAGGTATTTGTTCCCTTTTCCTCCAGTAAATGAAGGCTGGACTTGACACTTGTGCTGACCACTCCCCTGCCCACTTCCAGGAAATCAACCACATAGACAGGGCCTGGTAAGAACTCTTCCCCCACAAATGCACAGATTTAATATGCTCCTTAGGGAAGGTGTTTTAAATAGGGTCTCCTTTCACCTCTCATCCCTCTCTGAATGCGCAGTGTTCTGGGAACCATGGCAGGCACTTCCACAAGGAAGCCAGTGGTACGCTCCCCCATCCTGTCTTGCTGTCCGTTTCTGGGGAGAAGACAGAACTCCACACGGCTGATGATGCGCGAGCTGGCTGCTCCTTACTTGGGGTGGGGGAGGTCACTTGGGGTGAAACTTGGGGAGCATCACTGCAACTCCAACTTCTCCTGGAATGCTTTGGGCCAGCAGAGCCTTCTCTCTACCCTGGCCTCACCCAACACCTCTCCTGACCAGGGGCTGCTTGGGGCAAGATAAGTCCTCTGGGTCTCAGTTGCCCTGCCCCCTCCTGCCAAGAGCCACAGAGCTCAGAAGTCTAACTCAGCTGCAGACTCTCCCAACCCCGGGGCTTTTGTCCTTTAGTTCACAAACCGGTTTGGGAACCAATAATTATGTAGAGAGCTGCGAAAAAATTATGAGACGTTGTTTAAAAGCATTACCTTTCTAATGGCATTTATAGGTGCATAATTATCTGAATGGCTACTTGAAATAGGGAGGCATTTCCTTCTTAGGTTACGAGTTGAGGTGATCTTGTTTTACGTGGTGAATATTGTGTTTTAAAACCACAAATCTCAGAGCTGACTCTAGCAGGTTGCATGCCCCTATGGAACCTCGGAATGCAGATGACATATCTCTTATTCCAGGCAAGACCCCAGTAAGAGTCCCCCAAGGGTAAGACACACAGGAATCAAAGTTGAAGTGATAGATGTCCATAAAATCCTCTCAGTGGAGGAGTTGGTCCAAATGGGATACTTTGGAGCTGCTCCCTCTATCCTTCTAATAGGTGGAGCAGGCTGGGTATTGTGCTGGAAGTTGGCCTGTCAGATTCCCCTGGCACCCTGTGCACCTGGCAGCTCTAGGAAAACCCAAGTCCTGAGCCAGGGGTGGGTGTGCAGGAAGCTTCTAGCGCATGAGCTGGTGGGCCTGGGTGAGGAAGGGTAGGATACCACACCCTGAAATTTCTTTTGAGCACTAGGGCCCAGCCTGAAGAAAGGGTCAGAAGGAGCCTGGGGAGTCCCAGGCCTCAGCACCAAGACTCCTCTCTCTGAGGTCTCAGTCCCTGAGCTGGGACTTCTGTGCTGTCCCTGTGGCTGCCAGGCTAATTCCTTCCTCCCTGTTCCTGCCACAGGGGCCCTTGTCCTGCCCCCCACTCACCTCTTCTCAGTCCATTCATGGGGGCCCCCTGGGTTTCCCACCTTTAGGCTGCTTGCTGGGAGCCTGCTGTTCCCTAACGCCCCAGCGCTCTGGCAGTGGCAGCGGCCTGGGAAACCCGGCAGAAGCTTCTCGTTATACTGTGGACAACGTGAAGGGATGGGGCCTGCACCCACCCTGTAGTTTCCCGGCCTGCCCTTCCTAAGGCTCACTCAGGCCTTGTGCCTGGGGTTTCCATGAGGCTGTTACCAAGTCTAAAGTTCTTAGCCATAACTGCTGCGGCTTCAAACTGTTTAAGTGACAGGGACGGGGAAGAGAATACCGGTAAAAAAGTCCCAGGAAAGGGAATGCAAGAAGTCCCAGATCAAGTGTGTGCAAGGAAGAGGGGGTGGCGTGGGGCAGACATGGGGCCCATTTTTTCTTCCACTCTTTTAGTGACTTTCACACCTTTTCTTCTCCCCTCATATCTCCAACAGACCCTCCTCTCCTCGTTCTCAGCTGCTACATTCCTTCCTGCTGACCTGATAAAACAGGAGCAATCAAAACAGAATGCACACCTGCCTACCCCTACCACAGATTAGCTACTCCTGACTTATCAATAGCCACCTACTCCACTGACACACTCAGTCCCATCTACTTCCTGCTCAATGACACTCCTGCAGTTGACCTCTTTCCACCTGCATCATTAGGCTTTCCCTCTCCTTTTGAGCAAATGAAATCATGCCAGGATAGCAAACTTTAAAAATCAACTCCATTGTGGTACAAATTGGATATATAATTAAATGCACCCATTTTAAGTGTAAGGTTAGGTGAGGATTGACAGATGGAGTCACCACCACCACTAAGTTTTAGAAACTCCAGTCACTTCCAAATGGTATCTGGTTACTGAATAGTATCCCCCTGTGTCGAGATTGGTTTATTCATTTGTCCATTAATATATAATTGGGCTGTTGGAATAAAAAATGCAATGAACATTCAAGGGTCTTTGTGTGGACATATGTTACTTTTAACTTTAGCCATTATATTGTGTGTGTGTGTAGTAGTATGTTCATTTTGGTATTTCAAACATATTCTCCCAGTGCATAATTTCCATTTTCTTAATAGTGTTTTTGGGACAACAGAAATTTTTAATTTTGATGAAGTCTAACCAACTTTTTTATGATTCATACTTTTTTATTCTTGTTTTTTATTGTGAAATATGACATACATACAGAAAAAAGAAAGAAAAAACAATAATTTTCAAAGTATATTTTAACAAGTAGTTATAGAACAGATTTCAGAGTTTGTTACGAGTTACCATTCCACTATTTCAGATTTTTCCTTCTAGCTGCTCCAAATACTGGAGGCTAAAAGAAATATAAATACAATGAATGGTGATTCAGCAGCCATACTCATCTGTTAAATCCTATTTTCTTTGTTACAATCCCCCTTTTCCTTTGATCCTTCTCCTAATCTATAGGGATCTTTGGGGAATGCCCATTCTAATTTTTTCATGTTGAGAAGGGGTGACTATAATATAGGATAAGGAGGATATAATTAGTTGATAGTCTTGGAGAGGCTGGCCCCTCTGGATTTCAGGATTTATGTGGCCTAGGAACCCTCTGGAGGTTATAGGTTTCAAGAAAGTAAACTTTGCATATGAAACTTTTATAGAGTCTCAGAGCCCTACGTACTCGTAAGAGTTAACGGGAATGATGTTGGTTGGGGTTTGGCAAACCAAGGCAATTAATAATATCTAGCTGAAGCTTGCCTGCATAACAGTAGCCTCCAGAATAGGCTCTCCATTCTATTTAAATTCTCTTGGCCACTGATGCCTTATTTTATTACACTTCTTTTTCACCTTTTGGTCAGGAAGTCACTATCAATTGGTGTAAGGATCAGAATCATCCCTGGGAGACACGGCCCATGTTGTGAGGGAGACTTTCACCCCTGAATGTCATGTCTCATGTACAAGGGAGGGTAATGATTTTATTTGCAGAGTAGGGCTCAGACAAAGGGAGAGAGAGAGAGAGAGAGAGAGAGAGAGAGAGGCCACAGCTGAGCAACAAAAGAGGTTTCCTGGAAGCAACTCTTAGGCCTCATTATATAGCTTCTCCAATACAGAAATGAAGTTTTATAAGGGCAGGCTTCAAAATCAAGGGCTTGGCCTATGCTTTTTATTCTTATGTAAGAAATCTTTGCCTACCCAAAAGTTGCAATATTTTCTCCTATGTATTTTCCTAGAAGATTTATAGTTTCAACTCACACTTATTTCTGTGATCCATTTTAATGATGTGAGAGAAGTGTTGAGATTCACCATTTTTCCCAAATGGTTTATTGTCATGGTCAGGTTCATGTGTCAACTTTGCCAGGTGGTGGTGGCTTGTTCTCTGGTTGGGCAAGTGCTGGCCTGTCTGTTGCTATGAGGACATTTTATGGGCTTAAATCATGACCACGTTGACTGCATTGGCAATCAGCTAAGGGAAGTATCTTCTGCAATGAGTGATGCTTAATCTAATCAATTGAAGGCTTTTAAGGAGGATTCAGAAAAAACAATCACTCTTTCTACTTCAACCAGCCAGCCTCTCCTGACAGTTCATTGAGGACCTTCATTTGAGTTGCCAGCTCATGGCCTGCCCTACAGATCTTGGAGTCTTACGTTCCCAGGTTATGTGAGACACTTTTTTTTTTTTTAATTTGCATATGGGCAGGAGGCACCAGGGATCGAACTCCAGGCCTCCAGCATGGCAGGTCGGAGCTCTGCCTGCTGAGCCACGGCAGCCGCCCTGTGAGACACTTTTATAAATTTTATATTTACAGATATCTCCTGCTGATTCTGTTTCTCTAGAGAACCCTAGCTAATTCAGTTATCAATATTACCAAAACTATCTGTTGAAAACATCATAACTTCCCCCACTGAATTAACATGGCAGCTTAATTGAAAATTAATTGATCATATATGATGAGTCTATTTCTAGACTCTCTATTGTTCCATTGATTTATATTTTTATCATTGCATCTACCATAATCTACTTTATCTTAAGTCTTGAAATTAGGCAGATTATATCCTTCAACTTTGTCCTTTTCCAGAATTGTTTTGGCCATTCTATGATCTTCGAATTGCCAGATAAATTTTAGCATCAGCTTGTCAATTAAAAAAAAAATTAAACTGACTGGAATTTTTTATTGGTATTGCATTGATTCTTTCAAATAAAAGACAAATTTTAAGAATTTAGAAACAACAAACTGTTTATCACAGGGAGATCATTTGGGAATTGGGGAATGCTCAATGCAGAGACAAAAGTACTCCTCCTTCTCCTAAGAAAGAGGCAACTTAAATAGTAAATACAATGAGGTTACACAAGAAAAATATGATTGGTTGAAATTTGTTTCTTATTACATAGGAGGGTTTTACACAATGGGGAACAGATGTATTTTGGTTACTATGATATACTTATCCATATCTGTTAGGCTTCCTCTAAGTCTAAGTGTTGTTCAAACTGCAATTTTATTGGTTCTTAGGGGTCCTGTCCCTGTGATTGTTTTTTCCTTGACACCTCTCAGTAAGTGGTCACTCCTGAACCCCCAAGGCAGATGGCCATTTTATTTTATTTAACAAATCTATAATTCAATTTGGGGAGAAATGCCATTTAACAATATTGAGTCTTCCAACCCATAATCTGGGCATGTCTCTGCACTCATTTTTCTCTTAGCAATGTTTTATGGTTTTCAGTATACATATCTTGCACACATTTCATTAAAATTTCCCTATGTATGCAGCATAGTTTTGGATGTAATTATAAATGATATTTTTTAATTGAATTTTCTAATTGTTCACTGCTAAAGTATAGAAGTATAATTGGTTCTTTTTTTCAATATACAAAAATCAGTCATATTTCTATTTACTAGTAATGAGTAATTGGACATTGAAATAAAAAATAAGCACTATTTACTGTAATATAAAAAATGAAATATATGGGTAGACATCTTACAAAAGATGTATAAGATTTTTTTAAACTTTTTTTATTGTATAGTATAACATATATACAAAGCAAAGAAATAAAAAAGCAATAGTTTTCAAAGCACTCTTCAACAAGTGGCTACAGGACAGATCCCAGAGTTTGTCATGGGCTACCATATGATCCTCTCATATTTTTCCTTTTCATTTCTCCAGAATATAGGCGGCTAGAGGCTTAATAAGTACTTTTTTTAATCATCACAATAGACTTTTTTCCTTCTTTTTTTGTGAACAATAACATATATACAAAAAAGCTATACATTTCCAAGCACAGCACCACAATGAGTTGTAGAACATATTTCAGACTTTGACATAGGTTACAATTTCACAATTTTAGGTTTTCACTTCTAGCTGCTTTAAAATACTGGAGACTAAAAGAGATATCAATTTAATGATTCAGCATTCATATTCATTTGTTAAGTCCTATCTTCTATGGATAATTCCACCATCACCTTTGATCTTTCCATACTTCTCTTTGGTGTTGTTTGGGCTATGGCAATTCTAAATTTTTGATATTGGAAGGGTCTGTCACTAATATAGGTAGGGAGATGGAACTATCTGATGGTCTGGAGAGGCTGGGCTAGGTTACAGGACTTATCTGGACCAGGGACCCTTCTGGAGGTTGTAGGTTTCTGGCAAGTTACTCTAATGCCTGGAACCCTTGTAGAATCTTATAAATTACCTTAGGTGTTCTTTAGGATTGGCTGGAATGGTCCTAGTTGGGGGTTGGCAAGTTATGATAGGTAGAAAGGTCTACCAGAAGCTTGTGTAAGAGCAACCTCCAGAGTAACCTCTCGACTCTATTTGAACTGTCTGCCATTGATACTTTATTAATTACACTTCTTTTCCCCCTTTTGGTGAGGATGGAATTGATCCCACGATGCAGGTCTGGATTCATCCCTGGGGGTCATCTCCCATGTCACCAGGGAGATTTTTACCCCTGGATGTCATGTCCCATGTAGGGGGGAGAGCAATGATTTTACTTGCAGGGTTGGATTTAGAACTGAGGCCACATCTGAGTAACAACAAAGGTCCTCCAGAAGTAACTCTTAGGCATGCCTATAGGTCTAAGCTTCTCCACTACCTACATAAGCGTCACAAGAGTAAGTCTCATGATTGAGGACATGGCCTATTGATTTGGGTGTCCCTAACATTTGACACAATATCAAGGGATTCCCTGATGGTAAGGTTTAATAGTTCCATATTCTTTCTCCCCTCCCTCAGGGGACTTTGCCAATACTTTTTGATTATCTGCTTAATATACTCGAGGATGCTTCCAGGCATTATAATAATCTATACAAGATTAAAGAACCTGTTTCTTATTCTGTGCTTCCTGTGTTTCAATTGTTCAAATGAGCTATACAGATAGGTTGAATTAGATTATGCACTACAGAAAATTTCAGTTCCAGATCAAATAAATCTTTCTTCCATTGGTCTCAAACAGTATGTGTGGTTCTAAAATACAGACACTGTCTTCCTTACCCCTATGTTCTGAATTAGTTTAACTCCAACCTGTTCGACTTCATTCTTATCTCTAAACATCAGGATATATATACAAAACAGCCTCTCAAAATCCAGAAATAACAATGACACTCTGGACTTAATGTGTCTGCTCTAAAAGCTTACAGTCTAGGCCCTTGTCTTTTCATAAGCATTTTCTAAAGGTGACCATACCATTGTTGTTTTTCTATTTCTGGCTTATTTTGTCTCACCAAATGTCCCACGTGTTCATTCACTTCACTGCATGCCTCACAACATTGTTCCTTTTTGTAGCAGCACAGTCTTTGTTCATAAGTGTATACCAGTGTTCACCAATCTACTTCTCCTTCAGTGCATCCTTTAGCCACCTGCATATAATTTGTTCTTGTATACTGTATCTTGTATATTTTGCCTTATATTTTGTGAATTAGCTAAATTTGCCTGATACTTTTTCTAGTTTGCTAGCTACTGGAATGCAATATACCAGAGGCAGAATGACTTTTTAAACGGGGAATTTAATAATTACAAGTTTATAATTCTAAAGCTATGAAAATGTCCAAATTAAAGCAAGGATATAGAAAAGGCATCCATGGAAAGATACCTTAGTTCAAGAAAGCCAATGACATTCAGGGTTTCTCTCTCAGCTGAACAGGCACATGGCTAACACGGCACCGTCTGCTAGCTTTCTCTCCAGGCTTCTTGTTTCATGAAGCAGCATGAAACAAGGGATGTTTTCCTTCTTCATCTCCAAAAGTCTTTGGCTGTGTGGGCTCTTGTGGTTCTCATGGCTCAGTTCCTCTCAAGCTTTTTCCACAGTGTTTCCACTTTTAAAGGATTCCAATAAACTAATCAAGATCTACCTGGAATGGGTGGAATCACAGCTCCCTCTGATCAACTACTAATCAAGTTTCCAACCTATAGGACTGAGTGGGGATTAAAACAAACACTGCCTCCACGAGATGGGTCAGAATGGAGACATTTTCCAGGGCACATAATCCTTTCAAATCAGCACAATAGTTCTAGTAGATTTTTTTAGATTCCTTAGGATTTTCTACTTACATGATCATGTCACTTGCAAATTAAGTTCTACTCTTTCCTTTCCAATCTGTATACACCTTTCTGCATTGCTAAGAACTCCAGCACAATATTAAATAGAAACAGGGAGAGCAGCCATCCTCACCTTGTTCAGAGTTATTATTAAGGGAAAGCATTCAGTCACTCACCATTAAATATGGTGTTTTCTGTAGGTGTTTCATATACATACCTTGATAAGATTAAGTTTCCTTAAATTCTAAGTTTGCTGAGATTTTTATCATTAATGAGTATTGAATTCTGTCATATGGTTTTACTGCATCTGTTGACATTATATGGCATCTATTTTTTCTTTATTTTTTTTTACTATTAATTTGGTGAATTATGGTGACAGATTTTTCTGAATGTTAAATCAACCTGGCATAAATTCTACTTGGCCATGATGTATTTGTGTGTGTGTGTATGTACTAAATAACTAAATTATGAATACACAATATATAATTTAGTTATATATATATTGTACACACAGACCAGCATACCTACTTAACATACATACACACAGGCAAGCCTTGCTTTCCATGGCTCTGACGTGCATAAATTAGTTACCAAGGATTAGTTAAATAACACCAATACCCCAACAGGACAGTTCAAATCTCAGCAATAAGGTATATTAACTATGAGTAATAGCGTAAAGTGCAAATGTCGAAGCTAGCTCTTCAGTGCACCAATTCCTGCATAAATAACAGATGTACGTCACCATCAATGCCTCATCACGTCACCTCTTGCAAAGCCTGCCAGTGACTGGTCACTGCACATCTGTCCCTCAGTTCAGAGCAGACAGTAAAGCCTGTAGTTGTGCTGCTTCCTCATCTCCCAGTGATAAACCCATGTGACACTTTATAAGTGTCAATCAAAAGAGGGAATCTCTCATCAAAGATGAAATTACAGCAAAGAAGAAATGCTAAGATTGGAAGATGAAATTCGAATTGAATGCAAATGATACAGATAAAGTAATGGGCCGTGGGGAGCCTGGTGCTGCATCTGACTGAGACACGTGGCATAAGCGGCCAAAGGCACTTAGGAAGGCAAGCTTGTCCGTACAAACAAGTAAAGTGGCTGTGATGGAGCAGTTGAAGGTGTTCCAGAGCAACTATCTGCGCTTTCTCACTTCCCATTCACTATTTTTCCTGATGTTTTTTGCATGTGAAATATATCGTATGTGCATGAAGTCATGTCGTCCGTTCGAATAAGAATAATGAAGCGAACGTCCCCCCTCCCTGCCCTACAGAGGGACCAACCACCCTGAGAGTTGTGTTAAATATTCCCATGCTCTTCCTTCCTGCTTTATCACATATGAACTTACATCTCTATTGTTTATCTTTCCTTTTGCCTCTCTTTACTTTATGTAAATAGGATAATTTTCTAGGTAGATATTATAATTTTTGAAATTGTATCTATACTGATACTAAGACCTGTACCTTGTTCCCTTTCTCTGCAGTATTGCATGCCATTTCATGGCTGTATTCTATAAAGTCTAAGTTCTGAGGACTCTGAAAATGATGACCTTGGTTCCAAGCTAGAAGAACTCCCAGGACCCTCCCTACATACCCTGCCTCCATCTCTCAGCCTCCAGTCCATCCTGCCCACCAGAGGCATCTTTGTAAGGCCAACTCACCTGTGCCCCTTCCAGACCCAAACATCTTCCATGTTTCTGCACTTGATCTGGGTTAAAATCCAGAACATCTCCTAAAAGTCCTTTGTGCCTCTGCATGGATGTCAAGGCCTCCCCTTGTGCTGTGGCCTCTTGTCTCTCTCTACTGTTAACTCCCCTGCTCCCCCAACCTCACCTTTGCCCCACGCATGCTGGCCCCGTGTGGCCCCATCAATGCCCTCCTGGTCCTCTGTCCCCACCATCCATGGGCCATTGAAGTCCAGCCAGTCCCCTACTCATGCCTCCATCTCCAGGAAGCCCTCCGTGACTGTATTGGCCTTTGCTGACCTCACCAAGCACATGCTTGGGTGTTCTTCAGGTTATTTCTCTACTGGGTGAATCCTGAATTCTTCCACCAAGGAAGAGCTACTTGAGCCTGCGGCCCCAGCCCTGAGCCCAGAGGGGAAGGGAGGAGTCATCCCTTGTCGTCCTCTCGCGCCCAGGTCCAGCTTACACATGGGAGAGCATGAGAAACCAGATGCAGATTGAATGTCGGGGTCCTGGGTTCTGCCTCTGTCTTCCGGTGACCCTTAAGGCTGTCGTGTCTATCTCTGGACCTCAGTTCCTGAAGCTGTGAAATGGGAGCAGATGAGTTGGGCTAGATGATTCCCCCAAAGCCTTTCCCGTTTTCAGGATTCAGTATTTTACATTTGTGGTCCTTACTCTCAACTCTCATTGTAATATCAGAACCATTAAGGAACTTTTGAACAACAGGAGGCCCATGCCCTGCTCCCAGGGATATAAGGTGCGGTTGGCTTGAGGTGAAGTCCAGGCATGCACATTTGATAAAAGCTCCTCAGATGATGGCAGAGTGCAGGAGGAAGGCATCTATCTGATCGAGACCCTTAGTAGTTTCAGGTACAGGAAGCTCTGACCCCATGCTGCCCCCTAGTGGTCAGATCGCTCACTCCGCGCAGAGTGTCTCCTAAGTGTTTCCACCTGGGGCAGAAAAAAATGTTTGCATAAAAATGAAAATGATAATAAAGAAGAAGAAGAGAAGAGGAAGAAGAAGGAATAGAAGAAGAGAATGCAAGGAAGAAAGGAAGAGAAAATATGAGGAGGAGGAAAAGGAAGAAAAGGAGAAAGAGTTGAAGAAGATCTGACTTCTCTGTGACCCCAAAATTCACCAACTCACAAGTATCTCCTGTTCCCTCTTTCCCCTATAAAAAAATGAAGCACTCCCCAGAAACTGCGTCCCGGGGGCAGTTATATCTGCATTAAGTATGAAAAAGCTCCCTCTGCGTCCACAGGCAGGTGTTGGAAGAACTCAGAAAGTGGAAGACTTGGAGGAGCTCCTGAGACAGCCGAGCCAAGCAGGAGGCTTGAGCTGGTTCCCAGCACCTGCCACGACTGGAGCTAGAGGGGCACTCAGAGAGGCTGAGTTAGGCTGCTTGCACTTTTTGAAAAAGAAGCATGATGTTGTTTTCAATCAGATCCTAGAAAGAAGCTGTCATGGTTAGGGACACGTGTCAACTTGGCCAAGTTGTGGTACCTGTTTATCTGATTGGGCAAGCGCTGGCCTGTCTGTTGCAATGAGGACATTTCATAGGATTAGGTCATGATCATGTCAGCTGCATCCACAGCTGATTCCATTTGTAATCAGCCAAAGGGGAGT